>BJCN01327000.1:0-12593 GCA_018326445.1 Flaveria brownii
ATTTTTAACCGGTTATTTTAGTAATTGGATTTGGTCAAATGGTCATTTTCGTAATTTCCCCTTTAATTTAGACCTGATGTCCTTTGCACGTGAGTCGTGAAGTGTCCTTCTAGAACAAATACATTTTACACTTCACACCCTTCCAGTTTGCATTCAGTTCACAATCTACCCTATTTGTTAGGTGAATATTTAACTCACATTGATAAATGATTCATAGTAGTTATCTTTGAATGCTGCAATAATCAATTTATAACAAAATAAATATTTTTCATACATATCAAACAGGTCAAAATTGATGTGCTATCCTATGAATTTAGCATGTGAAAGCTTCATTATATTCGGCTTCCCCATTTATAAATACCACAAACTTAATTTACTCATGTATCATCCAAACAAATCTGAAAAATATTCATTCATTGTTTACAACGAACTTAATCATGAGTACCGCTAGCATCGAGGTTGAAGTTACCTCTTAATATCCAGCTGAGACGGTTTTTAAGGTTTTCAATAACTTCCACATAATCGCACCCAAAGTCAATCCTCAAGTTTTCAAGTCCATTGAGACAATTGAAGGTGATGGAGGTGTTGGAACAATAAGGGTTTTCACATTTGGCGATCGTAAGAAAATGCACCATTAGTAGATTAAACTATGGCATTTTTACTCAAAATTTAGCATTACTTGTCTATCTGTCGATTTTTATTTAATATGTAGTCTTACTAAATATTTATAATTTTTGCAGATGTTCCATTTACAAGTGGCAAGTTTAGGCAATATGCCATTGATACGACCAACTTTACTTATAACTATACATTTTTTGAAGGGGACAACTTGATGGGCATACTAGACTCGATCAACCATCATGTTAAGATTATACCTTCGGCTGATTGCGGATGTGTATTCAAGCAGACAGTCATTTACAACTGTAAAGGTGAAGAGAAGCCATCTGCTGACATTCTCAACTTTGAAAAGGGGTTGTATGAGAAAACCTATAAAGATATAGAGGCTTACGCCGTCGCCCATCCTGATAGTTATTAATCTATATTGCAACGTTGTGTCATGTTACGATTTGAAATCCTCATATTAAAGTGTTGTTAATTTCTTGGTGTCTGATGTATTATTATTATCATTATTATTATTATTATTATTATTATTATTATTATTATTATTATTATTATTATTATTATTATCATTTTTATTTTTTTTTTTATTATTATTATTTTATTATTATTATTATTATTATTATTATTATTATTATTATTATTATTATTATTATTAATCTTCTACTTCTTCTGATGTGTTACATTGAATAATAAGAATGACGAGTGTTTGAATGTGATTTTATGACGTCACGTGCATTTTTGAGTCTAGAATAAATTATTTAAGAGTTAATTTCATGTTAAAATAATACAGTTTTCTTTCCAAAAAATTAGTCGTTTTAAGTTTGACTCGACGAACTGTTAGAATTTGTCTTCTTCTCCTTGTGATATAAATTTGACACAGGACGAATAAAAATATTGACTCAAGTTTAGCAACGAAAACGACATCATAAGATTTAGATGGTAAATTATAATTCTAATTTAAGAAACTTTTTTATTTAAAATATCAATAGTATTTCACTTTTTCCTCATTTAGAACATTTGTTCTTTACAATAAAGTCAGACAACTTTTTTTTAGGGTCTGGACCGAGACCAACAAAACATTGTATTAGCAGTGGTACAAGACTTTGGTTGCCCTTTTGTAGTTTGATCCTTAAAAGAAAGAAAAAGAAAATAACTTAGATCACGAAAATTTTAATAATAAGAGATAATACGGGTTGAATAAATAAAATATTAATATACTAAAATTTATGAATTTTAAAACGATATTCCAAGATATGATATAACTGAAATTATGTATGAGTAAATACTATAAGTAATAAAACAGTAACATCAACTTTTTATAATTTTTTTAATTTTTTTACTAAAAAAATAAATATTTTGTTTTAAAATAAACCGTATAAAAATATCATTTTTTAAAATTTTCTTATCATAACTCCTAAATTTAATTATTTTTGGTTTTTAAATAATTTAATTTTTAAAAACATCAATTTTATAGTATATCGTATTTTAAAAAAAATCTAATTTTTAGAAAAAAATATTATTTATAAAAAATTGTTTATTTAGAAATAACATTAATAAAAAAATATTTTTCTTAATTTATAAAAAGACTATTTTTAATATAAAAATATTAAATAATAGTATTAGTAATTAATGTAATTATTTAATAGGAGAGAGAGACGAGAAAATATTGATGAGAATGATTGTGGCGTTGGCACATGTCATCTCAAGTTACTGTTTTATTAAAGTAAAGAATATATACTATCTTAAGTTATGTAGAATTTGATAAGGTAATATTTTAATGATGTAAATTTATGATGTGAATATCTTTTTATCATGTAAGATGGTATGAATTTTTATTTGGAAAAGTAAAATCGAGTTGGTATTCCCATCAACAATCCTGATATGTTCACACATATTATTATGGCGTTACTAAATGCATTTACCATTATTTCACAAGTATACCATATTAAACAAGTTAAACCAGGGTTTTTGTTAAAAGTTATATCTTTCATTCAATTTTATTCTCTAATTGTGTTCTAATAGTGTTGTCTTGTTGTGTTTATTCGTCATGGTTCGTCATGGGCCGCTGCTATTGAATGGATGCTGGGCTCCTGCTTATTGGGCTGAGAGAGTTGTGCTGGGCCGAAGTATTCTATTGCTTATAAAAGCTAATGTTCGTGATTTGTTCTAGGGCATAAAAAAGAGATCTGGCATACCACCGTGTATCACATTCATCAGTTCGTCTTCACCCTAAATTAGGGTTACTGGTTGTGCTACGCTTCTGTTGTTGTTGAAGGTTATCACATTGATAGCCTCCTTGTAAAGCTTCACTACTGATTGTATACAATCAGATCTCATTCTTGTAGTTCGTTGTATTGAAGTTGTCTTAAAGAATCATATTGTTGGCTGGAGTTTTGTAACATGGTATCAGAGCAGTAATTGCTCTTACCGTGTATGCAATCGATTCTGGGATCACTCTCATCAGAGAATATCCAGGGTTCTTACACTCGAAACCCCATCTTGGTGGTCGCTTGATGGTTCTTGACCATCATATGAGGGAATCTCTTCACTCTATTGTTGCCGCCTATTTGAGCGCCTTGTGGGGCTTTGCTGTTCTGCTAAATCGAGATTACTGCTAGGGTGCTATTGAAACCCTAACCGCTCTAAAGGAGTATCATCGCTGAATCTGGTATAACCTTCTCTTCTTCCCGTGTTTGGTGTAGCCCTAAGTGAAGGCTACACAAACCGAACCGCTTGCATCTCCATACGCTGTAAGGCCCTTCTGTCTCTGATCGATTAATATTGCAGTTCTGTTCTTAGCCTAGGTGCACGATTTAACTGTGGTCTAGGCATTGTTTGACCGGGTTAGGGGTACCGGTAACTGATATTACAGGGAGAGCCAACCCCTGTTTATGTGTTGCATATATTCTGTGTGCATCTTGCAGTTGGGTCAAGTTCTGTTGGTTCTGATCAGTTTTGTGCATTCACTCGTGTGCTTGAATTGATTGATTTGCATAGGTACCATCACTAATCCTTGATCTACCACAACAGTGGTGTGAAAACCTGGCGCTGGTGGTGGTTGCCTTTATGTGCGTATGCTTGTGTGAATCACTCTTGATCTGTGATTCTTGTTTTTGATAAATCATGTCTGATACTAATAATACTGCTATTGTTACCCTTGTTAGCAAACTTGATGCTAGTGACCCACTTTATTTGCATGCTAGTGATTCTAGCATGCTCACCGTAGTAAATGTTAAACTGAAAGGCACTGAAAATTACACTATATGGTCTAATGCCATGAAACTGGCCCTATAAGTAAAAAACAAAGTAGGCTTTATAGATGGAAAATGTAAAAAACCTTCTAATGATGATGTGTTAGCTAATCAGTGGGAACGATGTAACTCTGTTGTACTTACTTGGATTCTAAATTCCATATCAGAAGAGTTATATGCTGGTCAAGTTTTTTCAAAATTAGCTAAGGATGTTTGGGATGAATTGAAGGAAACATATAATAAAATCGATGGATCTGTAGTATTTGATCATTATCAAAAAATTAACTCTTTAAAACAAAATGGGAGTACTGTTTCCGAGTACTATCACAAACTTAATTCAATGTGGAAACTATTTGATAACATGGTACAACTTCCTTCATGTTCATGCCAAGCTTCTAAAGAATTCAATGACTTCAACCATATGATTAAGCTAATGCAGTTTCTAATGGGCCTACATGATATTTACCAGTCTGTGAGGTCTAATCTGTTGACCAGGGACCCATTCCCTACCTTAAAAACAGCTTTTTCAATAATCTCAAGAGAAGAATCTCATAGAATGTCAAACAACCCTTCAAAAAACCAATCTCAAAACATGGCATTTTTTTCAAAAAATTCTCAATCAGCTGACTTTAAAAGGAAACCGTATAAGGGCCCTAATCCCAACTTAAAGTGTACTCATTGTAATAAAATTGGGCATACTGTGGAAAGATGTTTTGAAATAGTCGGGTACCCTCAAGGAAATAAGACCAAAAGTGGTCAATTCCCTGGTCAAGGCTCTAAACCTGTCCCTAGACCTGGCCAAGATTCTAACTCTTCTGTGACAGCCCTTACGGCTGATCAAATCACCAAACTTCTAGGGCTGTTAAATGAAAAAACATGTGACCAGTCATAAAGTTCGAATGTTGGAGGTAACACACCCTGCTCTCTATCATCCACCTGGACCAACTTGAACACATCTGACTCTAAAAATGTTATTTCTAGAAAAAACATGGGATGGATAATTGACTCAGGTGCTAATCAGCACATGATCATGAGTGATGAAAAACTTTTTGATGAGGTAGATGTATCTGACCTTAATATTACTGTTAAACACCCAAATGGTACTAATGCCTTGGTAAAGAAAATTGGGAATCTAAAACTTTCAAACAATGTTGTGTTAACAGATGTGTTTGTTGTCCCGGATTACTTTGTTAACTTAATCTCAGTATATAAGTTAGCAAAGGACAACAAAATAAATGTGGCCTTTGATGCTAATAATTGTTACCTTCAGGATTCGTGTTCAAAGAAAGTCCTGGTGACTGGTAGTCAAATTGATGGGCTATATTACTATGATGATGAATCAAACCCTGATAAGGTGTGCTTTAATAGCATAGATAACGTAAATATATGGCATGCTAGATTAGGTCACCCATCTTTTCAAGTCCTAAATATTCTAAAGAACGACTTTAAAATTAAAAGTCAAAGTGACTCTAGACCATGTGATGTTTGTCATAGAGCCAAACAACGAAGAGAGTCATTTCCTTTAAGTGAGCATAAGTCAAACAAACTTGGTGACCTCATTCACCTTGATGTTTGGGGTCCTTATAGAGTCAACAGTCGAGAAGGATTCAAATACTTTCTCACTGTTGTAGATGACTATACCAGGGCTGTTTGGGTATACTTGTTAAAAAACAAGGATGAGGTGTTCCAAAATATTGAAAGTTTTATGTATTTACTTGAAAATCAGTTCTCTAAATCTGTTAAGATCTTTAGAAGTGACAATGGTACTGAGTTTACCAACAACCAATTTGCCCAATTTAACAAACAAAAAGGTATTATTCACCAAACTAGCTGTCCGTATACCCCCCAACAGAATGGTATCGTTGAAAGGAAACACCAACATCTCTTGAATGTTGCTAGAGCTCTTTTATTTCAATCTAAACTTCCTATAAATTTCTGGACTGAATGTGTATTGACTGCTGCCTATTTAATAAACAGGACTCCTTCTTCTGTGCTAAAAGGGAAAACCCCATATGAACTGTTATTTGGATTTAAACCCTCTCTTGAACACTTAAGGGTATTTGGATGTTTGTGCTTCAGTTATATTTTAAATAACTCTAACAAATTCAGCTCTAATGCTGAGAAATGTGTTTTTCTTGGTTATTCCATACATAAAAAAGGGTATAAACTGTGGAGTTTAGATAATAAAGCTATTCTTTTTTCACGAGATGTAAAGTTTTATGAAAATATTTTCCCATTTTTTGGAAATAAATCTGTTTTTGGTGAAAACAATCAGATTGATACTACAATTGATCACCTCACTTTCTTTGATGACCCAAGCACAAATGTCTCAAACACCTTTCCTAGTCCCAATGATGAGGAGAGGGTGGATAATGAACACAGTGACCCTGCTCCAGCCTATAACTGCAGTCCTGAGACTTCAGGCATGGCTTCATCCAAGCAGCCAAGGCTTGGTGAAGGCAGTAATGGGCAGGAACATGAGTCATCCAGTCATGAACAGTCTGTCTCTCCTGAGGGAACAAGTGAACAAGCCAATCCTATCTCAGTTCGGAGGTCCTCCCGTAGTTCTAACCTCCCAAGCAAACTCAATGACTTTGTCATTGAAGGCAAAGTCAAGTATGGCTTGGAAAGGGTAGTTAATTATGCTGGATTGAGTCCTGAAAATTTTGTGTTTTCTACTTCTTTAAATAAAAGTAGAGAACCTAAGTCTTTTAAAGAGGCAGCTCTTGATCCAAACTGGACTCAGGCTATGAATAACGAAATGGAAGCATTAAACCGTAATAATACATGGGAACTTGTAAATTTACCTAGTGGAAGAAAACCCATAGGTTGTCGGTGGTTGTACAAGATTAAATATAAATCTACTGGTGAAATTGAACGATATAAAGCTAGATTAGTTGCCAAAGGCTATAGCCAAAAGGAAGGAATTGATTTTGATGAAACATTTGCACCCGTTGTAAAAATGGTCACTATACGTGTTGTAATTAGTTTAGCTGTCCAAAAAGGTTGGAATCTATACCAACTAGATATAAACAATGCTTTTCTTTATGGTGACTTAAATGAAGAAGTATATATGTCTTTACCCGAAGGTTATTTTTCAAAAGATGATAACCGTGTGTGCAAATTAACTAAATCTTTGTATGGCTTGAAACAAGCACCCCGAATGTGGAATGCTAAACTTGTTAGTGTGTTGACTGAGCTTGATTTTGTGCAAAGCAAAAGTGATTACTCTCTGTTTGTAAAGTCAAAAAATTCGTTGTTTTTGGCTTTGCTTGTTTATGTTGATGACATAATTGTAACTGGAAATAGTATTGATGAAATTAATAAAGTCAAGAGTTTGTTGCAATCAAAATTTTTAATCAAAGACTTAGGAGAGCTTAAATATTTTTTGGGTATTGAAGTTCTTCGGTCTAAGTCTGGGTTGGTTCTGTCCCAAAGGAAATACTGTATTGATCTATTAGCTGAATTTGGTATGACAGCGTGTAAACCTGTCTCTACCCCGTTAGAACAACATCATGTTATTTCTGCCTTATGCAATAAAGACACTGCTTTGTTAGAAAATGTGTCTGGTTACCAACAATTGATTGGAAAACTAATTTATCTGTCACATACTCGACCTGACATATCTTACTCAGTCCAATTTCTCAGTCAATTTATGCACAACCCAACCAAAGTCCATTTGCAACTTGCCTTACGAGTCTTAAGATATCTTAAAAATGCTCCTGGCATGGGACTGAAGTTCAGCAATTCTGACTCGTTTGAGCTAGTTGCATATGCGGACTCAGATTGGGGAAAGTGTTTAAGTTCCAGGCGGTCTGTTACAGGATACTGTGTATTCTTGGGTAATTCTTTAGTTTCATGGAAAAGTAAGAAACAGTCCACCGTGTCTCGGTCTTCTGCTGAAGCCGAGTACAGGTCGATGTGTGCTGCCACGTGTGAAATCATGTGGCTTATGAATGTGTTGCAAGAATTGAGGGTATTTGTTACTGTTCCAGTTTCTTTGATATGTGACAGCCAGGCTGCGGTGTCTATTGCTGCAAACCCTGTCTTCCATGACCGGACTAAGCATTTTGAAATTGACCTTTTTTTCTTAAGAGAAAAGATCTCTGGGGGAACAATTAAGACTGTCTCAACAAAGTCTCCTGAACAAGTTGCTGATGTGTTTACAAAAGGCTTGTTTCCTAATCAGCATGAATTTTTATGTAACAAGCTGTGTTTAACAAACCTATTTAGTCAATAAAATTGAGGGGGGTGTTAAAAGTTATATCTTTCATTCAATTTTATTCTCTAATAGTGTTCTAATAGTGTTGTCTTGTTGTGTTTATCGTCATGGGCCGCTGCTATTGAATGGATGTTGGGCTTCTGCTTATTGGGCTGAGAGAGTTGTGCTGGGCCGAAGTATGATTTGTGCTCGTGATTTGTTCTAGGGCATAAAAAGAGATCTGGCATACCACCGTGGATGACATTCATCAGTTCGTCTTCACCCTAAATTAGGGTTTCTGGTTGTGCTACGCTTCTGTTGTTGTTGAAGGTTATCACATTGATAGCCTCCTTGTAAAGCTTCACTGCTGATTGTATACAATCAGATCTCATTCTTGTAGTTCGTTGTATTGAAGTTGTCTTAAAGAATCATATTGTTGGCTGGAGTTTTGTAACATTTTCATTTTGAAACAATCTCAACTCTTTGTGTTTTTAAATTCAAGGAAGTATAAAGTATCACTACTAGAAATATTTCACATACAACAATGATAATAAGATCGGTGGTTGTACCCTTTGGTGATTATGGTAGACTGATGAGTCTATCAATGATTACCAACGGATCACCGAGAATGTCCATTAGGGAAATCCATCTCCTTTATAGTGTATTCAGACTATATGCTCTGCAAACTATACTGGTTTAACTCCATCCCTAGTCCTAGTAAACTCTGATAGTCAAGCAGGTGGGCTCTACAATTGCCTTGGCTCGTTATGGGCTCGGGCATAACAGTCTTTGTGATGAGCTCGTTAGCTCTCACAAGCTGTATTGTCTTATCCCCATTACCATCTAAATTAATACCCAAACTTGCACCACTTTGCACTACAGTAGTACAAAGCATGTCTAAAACAAAAACGCTTATACAATACCAAATACTGATGCATATGTAATAGCATGTCCATGATAAACCAAAACTAAAACTAAACAAAAACGCTTATACAATACCAAATACTGATGCATATGTAATAGCATGTCCATGATAAACCAAAACTAAAACATTGTCTAAAGAGAAAACATGTTCAACATTCGACAACAAAACACAACTAAAGCTAATATATGGGAACATACATGTTTCTTCCCAAGTTTATTGTTCATTGAAAAGTGATTCTTCTAAAATCACCATACTTGTTTTTCTGTTCATTGAAAACGTGATTAACTTTTAAAATCACCTTACTTGTTTTTCGTCACAGAGAAACCATTTTTATAGTATAAACACTTGTAAGGAAACATGACACATATCTAGAATATGCTATTTGGACAAATATTGCTATACATGCTTCTTATTGATGTATTATAATCACATAATCTACCCAAATAGCTCATCCTTACCAAGTGCTTTTACTAGAAAAATAATTTACTTGTGATGAATGCCAAGTACTTTGATTCGGAAAGTTAATCAACTCCATCTCTTTCCCTGCAAACTGATCAAATACCTGGTGGTGGATGTGGCTGGTGGTTTCCCATTTGAAACTGTGAATCCTGTTGTGAACCAAATAGTAATGGGTCTTGCTCGGGGTTAGCCTCTGACATTGCCATCTGAGACCAGAAATGTGATGGCATTGGCATCAGTAATTGCTCTTGTGGCTGCTGATGATTGGGTCCATGTGGGGGTGCTTGCATAAACTGGTTTGCCTGTGTAGGTGCCCACAAATTTCGCGACCAAACATGTGATTCTTGATCTTTCATTTGCATATTACGAGCCAGTGAAAGCTGGACTTGCTGTTCCTTCCAGAGATTGTCATTTGCAACTGAGTTAGCAGTGGTTGCAGGCGGTAGAAAACACCAGTTTTGCGATGGCTGCACTTGTATAGGACTACGCATTGGTGGATGCACTGGTGTAGTAACACTGTGCATTGGTGGCTGCACTTGTATAGGACTGTGCATTGGTGGATGCACTGGTGTAGCAACACTGCGCATTGGTGGCTGCACTGGTGTAGTAGCACGGTGCATTGGCCGCTGCACTAGTGTAGGGCTATGCATTGGTGGCTGTGGAACCCACGAGAATGAGCGAGAAACGTTTGGGGCATGTACGTATGTCGAAGGATAAACACATGAACTTGCTTTAGCATTACTTGGTGTCCCTTCACGTGCATTCCAAGATACTTCCTTCTGGCAAAAAATATCTTCAAACTCTGAAATCTTGTGAACATTCTGACTCAAATTCCCATTATAACCCGACCTTAACAAACCAATTTGGTTTATGGTCCTTTGGTTACCAAGATCTCTATTCTCTAATGGGCCATTGCCAATTTTAACACCACCTTTTTGCTTACCATATAATAACTCCAAGTTATCAAAAATGTCCCATTTGTTGCATTTACTTTTACCATCATCCACTACGATGCTTTTCCCTTTATCCTTTACAATAGCTTCTGTATTAGAATCTCCCAAATTGACCAGTGGCCGGTTGACTTGGTTTGTTATGGTGTTTTTGACTGAATCATTGATAGAATTCACATCCATCACACGCCGGTTCCGCAGAGAATCTGGTGATTGACACAGTGGTTCGAGCTGGTGTTGAGCCTGGTTGGTTAGGCCTTGTGCTTGCAGCATTCGTTGAGCTACTTTCTGTGCAGTTGGACCCAAACCCTTGGTAAACCTCATCAGGCTTTCCCTGTAGCTAATGTCTCCATTTACCTGCATAAAGTCAAATAATTTGTTTTTTTAGCATATGATTAATATACAATGTGGCTATCAAGATTTGCTATAAACTGTAAACAAACCGCTCCAGTATAAATTTACTTCAGGAACTTCAAACCAGTGACATTCAACATAGATTTAAGTTAATTGTAAACATTAATATAAAATTGTGTCTCAGGTCTCATGCCCAGGTATCAGTTGGACTGTTATTTTGTTAAAAATTATCTATATATTAATTTTTGATCTAAATGAATGGTAGATTTTAGAGTTTTTTTAAAACAGGACACAAGAGTTTTTTTTTTTTTTTAAGTTTTTAAACCCTTTTGATGTTGGGGTTTAACAAAAAAGTTTTTTTACCCGGTTGAAGTAAATACTGGTTTCAAAATACGTCTGGATAATTGCAGTATATATTTTATCAAAGTACGTATGACACCACCGCACGTGCTTATTTTTATGTAAGTTTTGAGTTTGTCCACGTTTCAACGTGAATTCTGTTTGGAGTCATGTGATATCTATAATACTTTTTCGATCGTTGGTACAAGTTCTAATTATTCTACCTGCCGTTGTAAATTTATTTCAAAAATAAGTTAGGTCAATTGTAATCTATACTTTATCACGCCACGTTGCGCGACTGATAAAATGACTAATATTATCTACTATATAAAGTTCCTTATATACACATTTAGTAAGCTTTTGCCTGAAACTTTCATTGGTTACAGTTATATCCCTATACTATGTATAATATACGTTTTTAACTCATCAGTTATTTTAATAATTTGATTTTTCTTCAATAACTTTCATTCGTCAACTTAAAAAAAAACTTAATCATGGTTATGTTTTTTTTCTCTTTCCATCACCGTATAAATTTTATTAAAACAAAGTTGTATTTAAAATATGCTATTTTTTGGGTATTGTATGTTATATATCGACTGAGAGTAACATGCTGGTACAGTGAAAAACAAAACCAATAACAACCGAAGAACGCGAGTATCATTATATAACTATCTTCTATCAAAATTTTAATATCCAGAACCAAGTCGTTGCAACTTCACTCATTCCTTTTATATACTTAATCTCATTCCTTTTATATACTTAATCATGGTAATGCCACCGTTACAACAAGCGCTATGAAGTTCGCAAACATATCGCATTGTTTAGACTCAATTTCTAGTAACAATTAAAATTACGATTACCTTACTTACTATTTTTACTTTAAATAATGCTATTACCAATGGACATATTTTAATTTATAAATAATACTAGCTTTAGTAAACATGAGTATTACAAGGGTTAAATAAAAATTATTAAATAGAATATAAATTTAGTAATTATAAATCAATATTCTAAAATAATATATTATTGAATTTTTCTTATAATAAATAAAATAAAAAATTTATTTCAAAACAAAGCGTTTTATAAAATATCATACTTAAAAACTTTCTTAATTTATTAAAAAACAATTTTAATTTAAAATAAGTAAATAATATTATTAGTAATTAATGTGAGCATTAAATATGAGAGAGAATCGGGAAAAAATTAGTGAGGAAAAATATGATGTTGATATGTGTCATTTCTAGATAACTTTTTATTAGAGCAGATAGATTATTACTAAAGAAAATTAATTAAAAACAAACACTGAGATTATCTTTCTTTATTTCTAACTACAAACTCATACCGCCATTAAATTTATTCCAAAATCTACATGTCTTTAGTGCCTTGGTTTATTTACTCTTAAATTGTCTTTCTTATTTTCTAGTTTATGTTTTTTATTATATCTTTCACACTACCAGATTACGATTCACTAAATGGTAATGCTAAGCCAAAAG
>BJCN01327004.1:0-10073 GCA_018326445.1 Flaveria brownii
TGTTATCTAATTTAGAAGGTTAACTACAAAGTCAACCAAATGAATATCAATGGTAGAAAAGAAATAAAAATAAATGAAGATATAAAAGCTGGATGTACATAAAAATAGGTTTGATATATATGATCGATAAGAATGGTTTGGTTGGTTTCGGTTCGGCTAACCAATGGTACAAAACTGAAGCCATAATTTATTTTTGATTATTTCATTTTTTTTAATTTGAATTTCGGTTTCTTATTCTGTATCGTCAGTTAATGTGTAGTTTCTATTAGCGGCTCAGTTTATACTCACTGATTATAAACCTTAAAACTGCATTTTTGATGTAAAAAATGTACATTTATCTAAGATACCAAATTTGGTTTGATTTTAGGTACAGACTAATCATTTTGTCGTTTAACATCAAATTTGGTGTAACATCATTTTCATCATACCAAATCTTTATCGCTTTTACTTAGCCATGTAAAATGATTATATTTACTTTTATACCCTTCTAGTGGTTAATCTATTAGACTGGTAACTAATAAGCATAGAAACCAAATTTTTATTAATAAAAAAATTTGTCATTCAAACAATGACATTGAGATCTTTAATAAGTCTAACAATGTTATAATATTAATTCTGCTTTTGTTACTATTGTAATTTAATTAATTACTTTTATTACTTGAGTAGATATTAAACGAAAGGTGAATAAATATTACTACCTTTTATTTTATATATGAAGAATTTAATGTTTTCATTCTTGTTGGTTTTTTTAGTTTAGCTAAAATAAAAAAAAATTAATTTGTTAAAAATGTTACAAACTGGAAATCTGATAACAAGTGATTCCATAATTAAATATATGAGTGTTTAAATCCTGTTAGCTTGCATATTTATGATCTATTTAACCTAAAAAAATATATAAAATTAATATTAATATAGTTGAAACTTGGATCTACCCTTTTAAGTAACATAATTAAATTAAAACAAATTATATTTTATATTAAAGGAGTTAATTACAAGGATGATACATGTGGTGAGTTCCGATAACGGGTTTGATCCGAATGAAAAAAATTACATCCATAGCATTGACTATTGAATATTTGAGAAAATAGTTAAGGTTTATTGTATAGTTTATACCATAATTAAGATACATGATTTTTTTAGGTTTCCATCATAATTATCATCATTATACTCATGATACAAATATAGGAAAATGTTACCATACAAACTATGTTTTCGTGCAAAGCGTACACAGTTTTTTCATGATAACTCTACATCTGATACCACCCTTTTTGCATGACAATTATATCATTGCATAATAATTATCATGCAAGTGTAAATTATTTTTGCGTAATAAGTTTATCCCTACTTTGTACACTTCTCAATAAAACGTCATTTTGTCTCTTTTAATCCCACTCGTACCATGGAACCCTGTACATGTGTGTGTTGCACACCACACACACACACACACACATATATACACACACACACACACACATATATATATATATATATATATATATATATATATATATATATATATATATATATATATATATATATATATATATATATATATATATATATATATATTGCTCTGACTGTAGGGGAGTATTAGAGTATATTAGTTAGGTCTCATTACACTAATCTACACCAAAATTAGGAAATGGTTTGATTAGGTCTCTCCTATAATTATCTTGATTGCACTCATATACATAGTCGACCAATAATACATAATACCTTATGAGATTAATATCATTTCTTTTCTGATGAATAATTACTTTCAATTCATTATGTGTAAGTACTTAACGATGCCTGTACAGGAGTTCAAAAATTAAAATGTCTGAACATGACTACAATTTGGGTTTCTTTTTCAATTCTGTAAATGTTATTACATGTTATATCGAGCTTGCTTGGTGTTAAATGATGCACAATGATTTTCGGTGACGATAATTAAGTTCAAATTGTACGATACTTCACCACTACATGGGCATGTTATTTGAATTTTTAACATCATTTTTTCTCACTTGTTTTACTATACATTTGCAAGACTTAAACCCATATTAAGCCACAAAATCATGAACATACATGTTATTTATGAGTAAAAGTTAAATACTACAAATGTATTTTTCAGAAATTTGGAACCTAAACAACATTTAAACAACTTGCCACATGCACTACTTGTATAATTAACTCAATAATAATATAATTTAACCAAAGATAAAGATCTTAACTTCTGATGTATGATAAAGTGAAAATAAAATATGATTCAAAGAGATAATATATTATAGTGAATTTAATATCATTGTTAATGCATGCGTTGACTAAAGATTATAAGAAGAGGACAAAAGAAATAAAGAAAGAAGGAAAGTACCGGGAAGTACGGCATAATATGTACGGCTGCTTATAGCTCCACATGCAAGCCAACAACTCCACTACTTATATATTATTATTTCATTCATTTTTCTTATCACTTAAACGTGGTGGTTACTGTATTGACGCCGTATACGGTGGGTCTCAGCGACGACCACCACCACTTTCTTCTCCTCTGCAACCCTCTGATCATCATAGTAAGAATTCATCAGTACTGGTAAGTGTATATGGTGAACATAAGATGATGAATATATAACAACCTGTTCATGTTTATAGTCATGAAGATTAGAAAATCTGGAATCTAAGAAATAGTTCGAAACTTAAATTTGTGAAGGAGATCGATTAGACAATTTGTTACTGTTGTTGTGGGCATTAATTTGTTGGTGAAGTAGTTTACTTAGTTCCTAATCAATTAAAAGATATGTGTGTAAATCCAACGAATTGGAAAGTGGAAGTATGATGATATTAAAAGTAGATCAAGTGTTGGATAGAGAGTATGTGTTTGCTAGTAATAAAGAATTAACAAACTTGTTATTTATCTAGCGTCTTGTGATCATTAGCGTCTTGTGATCATTAAGGTACTTGAGGCACCTTCGATAAGAGTCTGGGTACCATTAGCGGTTGGGGTATGGGTTTCCGGTGGTACTAGTTGAGGGATTTGTGGAGATAGCCATGGTGGCAGTCAATTATTAGAGGGTAAGAATAGTTTGAGTCGTCTCTATCATTTTTTTATTGTTCTGAAAAAAATTAAGTAAACATAAGATAAACAGTTGTTTACTAAAATTTAAATACTTTAGATACTTTGGCATGTATCTCACCTTTACTAAATAACAATAGTAATTAATAAACATTTAGAAAGGTCTAGATGCACTTCTTGACAAAATGAAGGGTTACTATAGTTGACTTGGACGATCATATTCAATTCCCAACACATGATGGGTTCTTTGACTTCTTTTGGGTTGAATGACATGGGTTTGTGTGAAGTAAAACGTAATTTCTTTTATAAGAAAACAAAAATACATAAACAAAAGAAATAGTTTAATGAGAAAAGTTAGTGTTAACAACGGGTTCAAACTAAGTCGAAAAATCAAAATGGTATAAATGAGAACATAATATCCTTTCTTAGTGACAGTTGAGAGTTATTTAATTAATCATTTCTTAGATGCCAAAGTTTCCACAAATCCTTCAAACTCACTTCTAAATACTAATCTTTAAATGTTTGTTAAAACAAATTACATTTCCACATTTTGTGGGGAAATATGTATGTAATTTCATCCTTTTTTATGGGAAATTTTTTTGTTTGAGGTCTGTCGGCAATCTATCGTTATATTTGAGGATGTGAAATTGAGTTGGGTTTCCTCCCTTACCTTTTAGCATTTTTTGTTGTGGGATCTTTTAGCAACGGAAAAACCGTAAATAGAAACATAAATGTTCTACAAGAGGTAATACGATATTAACGAGTTAGTGGAGATACTTGAAACTAAAAAACTATCATGTGTGTATATTCAACCATGACATACCAAATAAAACTAATGCAATTTGTAATAAGTCTAGATGGCAGCTATCTATCAATTAGATCCATTCTGTTGATAAGAGATCTTTTACCAACAGTAAAAAACTGTATTTGCAATAATTTTGCGTAAAAAGAGTCACATAAAGGAGTTTCCTTCTTTAGTAAATCTCCCATTATTGCTTTTAGCTCTATATTTTTAGATAAAAGGGAAGCAAAGAGAGATCCCAATCGTAACTTAAAATGTACTCACTATAGCAAAGAGAGATCCTAATCCTAACTTAAAATGTACTCACTACAACATGATTGAACATATTGTTGATCGCTACTGTGAGTTGGTGGATATCCTTCTGGTTATAAAAAGAAATAGCCTCGACAAAATTTTTCAAAGAATAATAGTCTCAATTTCAAAAAACCAATCTAAATATATACAGGTCAAACAATGCAAGTTCTGATTTTTCATTTACTAATGATCAAATTGCTAAGTTGTTATCGTGAGTTGGAGATAAAGTTGCGAAGGAACTGGTGCATTTAAACATGACAAGTTTGTTTGATTGTTTTTCATACTCTAGTGTGTCTAGTATTGTTGAGGGCTATGTTTGGATTGTTGACTCGGGAGCTAATCAATACATGATTATGTTCGATAAGAACTTAATTGACTTTATTGACATGTCTAATTTTAATATGCAAGTCAAACATCCTAATCGTACCTCTGTAAAAGTAATAAAATTGGAAACACTGAACTAAATGAACATGTAATTTTATATGATGTGTTGGTTATTTCTGAGCACAACGTTAATCTTTTGTCTGTTCATAAAATGCTTAGGATAGCAAACTGCTTGTATTATTTGATGAATTCAAATGCTATATTCAAGATTTGAGGTTAAAGAATATTGTGATGACTTATAAGGGCGTTGATGGATTATGTATGGTTGAAGATATGTCTTGGCCTTTCAATGTGTGTAATAGTAGTAATCGGTTAGTAAAAAGTCTTGGGAATCATTGGCATTCTAGGCTTGATCATCCACCTGATCATGTCTTAAATGTTTTGAAATCTTAGTTAAAGTTGTATAATTCTAATTTCATATCTATGCCTTGTGATGTCCATCATTGGTCTAAACAAATCAGAAATCCTTTTCCTTTGAGTGTCATAAGTTAAAGGAAAAAGGTGAATTGGTTCATTTAGACCTCTAAGGACCTTACAAGGTGGTAAGTAGAGATGGATATAATTACTTTTTTTAACCATAGTCGATGATTTTTCTAGGGTTGTTTGGGTGTTTATGTTAAAATCTAAGGATGAAGTATTGTCTAGTGTAAAAATTTTTTATAATCTTATAAGGAACCAATATGGGAAATATTGTTAAAACTTTTAGAAGTGATAATGCAATGTAGTTTTTTAACAATAGTTTTGATTATTTTTTAAAAGAAAATGACATTCTTCATCAAACCTCATGCTCTTATACTCCTTAACAAAATGGAGTAGCCGAACGAAAACATAGACACTTGCTAAATGTTGCTAGGTCTTTATTGTTTCAAGGGACGTACCCCTTAATATGTGGTCTGAATGTATATAAACTACAACTTATTTGATTAAGAGGACTCCATCATCTGTGCTACAAGTCCCTTTTTGAGACTATGTTTGGATCAAAACCTTCTCTCAACCATCCTAGAAAATTTGATTGTCTTTGTTTCTCAATTAATTTAAATAATCATAATAAATTTAGGTCTAGAGTTAAAAATATGTTCTTCTTGGATATCCTAGTAAAAATAGGATACAAACTTTCAAGTTTGGATAATAAAACAATTTGTTATTCACGAGATATCAAATTTTATGAAAGTGTCTATCCTTTTAAAACAAGTTCCTCTGTGAAGAATGCTCAAACTGATTATACTTTAAATCATTTAAACTTTTTCAACTTAGAAAATCAAAGCTCTCAAGATGGTTTAAATATGTCCTATGATGATGAGAAGGTAAACAAGTGTAATTGTTTTCAAGATAATTGCAACAGGAACGAATGTTAGTAGTGGCGAAGGAAGTAATGTAACACATGAAAACACATATGAGATGAGAAATCAAATGAGTCTATTAATGAGTCCCTAAATGAGTCTATCATTGTAAGAAAATATACTAGAAAATCCAATTTACCTAGGAATCTTTCTGATTATGTGGTTGAAGGAAACGTTAAATATGGTGTTGAAAAAGTTGTAAACTATTCTTGTTTGTCACCTGAAAATTTTTGCTTTACTTGTAATCTTGATAAAATGATCAAACCAAAATCCTTGTAGGAAGCTATCAAAGATAAGAATTGGGTGCAAGCCATGAATGATGAAATTGAAGCTTTAAAGAGGAATGGTATGTGGGTTCTAACGAATTTACCTTTAGGACGAAAACCTATTGGATGTAAATGGGTTTACAAAGTGAAGTATAAATCTAATTGTCAAATTGATATATACTAGGCTAGGCTTATTGCGAAGGGATATAATCAGCATGAAGGAATCGATTTTGATGAAACCTTCTCACTTGTTGTCAAAATGATCACGGTTGGATGCATTATTAATCTTGCTATCAATAATGGTTGGAGTCTTTATCAACTAGATGTTAATAATACTTTTTATATGGTAATTTTTTGGAATCTATATGTTGTTACTTGAAAGGATTTTTTCTCAAAATGAAACCAAACTGTGTAAGTTGGTTAAATATTTGTATGGACTAAAACAAACCCCTAGGAATTGGAACGAAAAATTAACTAGCACCTTGTTACAGATTAGTTTCATTCAAAGTATTAGTGACTACTCCTATTTTTGAAAAATTACTTAAATGTGTTCAATTACCCTACTTACGTATGGTGATGATATTGTTATTACTGGTAACGAAAAAAATGAAATTTAAGTCTATTATATCGTCTCTAAACTTAAAAATTATTATTAAAGACCTTGGTGATATAAAATTCTTTAATGGGCATTGAAGTTATCCAACACAAATATGTCTTGCATATGTCTCAAAGGAAATATGGTTTAGACTTACTATCCGGATTTGGCATGTTAGGGTCTAAACTTGGTTTCACACTTATTGAACAAAATGTTATTATCTACGATAAAGATTTTGCTTTACCTAGTGACAAGTTACTTGAAAATATGACCGAGTATCAAAGACTAGTTGGTAGTTAATATATATTAAATTAACTAGGCCTGATATCTCATATGTTGTTCAGTGTCTAAGTCATATGCATAGTCCTTTGAAGTCATATTTGCAGTTAGCCTTTCGTGTGTTGAGATACTTAAAACAATTTCCATAAGGTCTCATCTTCTCAAAAGGCAATCTTTCTGATCTTAAATGCTATGTTAATTCTAGTTGAGCTAAGTGCAAAGTAAACATGACGTTTGATATTGGATTTCCATTTTTTATGACGAAAATCTAATAAGCTGGAAATAGCAAAAAAAAAATTGTTGTCTCACGATCCTCCGCTGAGGCCAAGTATCGTGTCATATGTGATGTCACATGTGAAGTTATGTGACTACAAAACATTATGAAAGAATTACAATTATATATAACTCTTCCTGTTGAATTATTTTGTGAAAACTCAGATGCATTATCTATTGCAGCTAATCCTGTCTTTCATGACCGAACCAAACACTTTGAAATCGATTTCGTGAAAAAATATCTTTTGGTATTATTCGAACAAAAAAGATTGATACCACTAAACAAATAGCTGATATTTTCACATAAGGTTTAGGTAGTGAAAACATAAGTTTTGTGTGAGCAATTAAGGTTATCAAGTGTGTTTTCTACTTGAATTATTGGGGGATGATGAAACTATATAATTCAAGTACCAATAATATTTGTATTTCTAATTCATGTATGTTTCTTCTTTCTTTATGAGGGGCCAATGGTGTCATATCTCCAAAGTTGAATGTTGCATGGGTGTTTCCAGCATCTATTTTTGGTGGGTTCAAAATCTCTTCTTCTTTCTCAAATAGTGCAGATCGTCTCAGCCTTTTTGGTCTCCTCATTCATCAATGAAGATTATATCTCAAATATAGAAGATTGCTCTCTATTTGCATATGTCTCGGTGTCTACAGGCTGTCTTACCAAAATCTTCACGGTGTCTCGGTGTATAGTTAGCAATAAGTACAAATAGTAAATTCAAAGAAATTATAATTAATTATGTCACAAGGGTGAGGTTATTATACAAATTATATTTTTGCTATAAAGTGTGAGAATACACAATAAGGTTAAAAGAGTCACAAAAAAATATATCTCACAATCTAAATCGAATTTTAAAAAAAGTACTTCGGAGTCTCTATTCCTCTCGTCGTCATCTTTCAGAAAAAAAATAAATAAATAAATAAAAATTTCATTATATCTTTTTATGATACAATGACGTCATTGCGTCTTTTATAATAATACAATGACGTCATTGTGTCATTTATAATGAAACAATGACGTCATTGTGTCTTTTATAATGACACAATGACGTCATTGTGTCTTTCATAAATAACACAATAAAAAAACGTTAATTTTTTATTTTTTTTTATTTTTCGATTTATATTTTTTCTTAGTGTGGACGGCTAGGGGAACAAAAGCTCGGAATTACTTTTTTTTAAATTCGATTTAGATTGTGAGATGTAAATTTTTTTTGTGACTTTTTTACTAATTGTGTCTTCTTACACTTTTTAGCAAAAATGCACTTTGTATTTGAATCTCTTTCTATGTCACAACTATACGTGTAATCTTGACGGGATATTATACATTGAAATGACAATAATATATATACTTAATGAAGTTGCTTAGTGCATGACCCTTTATAACCATATGTCAATAGTAACATTATGTCATTATCATACATTGTGTATTTGGGCATATAAATTGTTAACTTTTCTTGATCGTCATGACTCATGAGTGTCCATGGTGTTAACTCAATACTAACATATTCTCTGATGACCATATTTCTGAAGTCATCTTTATGATAAAATGAAAGAGAGGAGCACTCCATGCTATATTTTGTGCATGACTATGAGCAATCCATGATGGACCTAAAAATATTTCATTCGGGCAACGGAAATCGAATCTGCAAACTCTTTGTGGCCAAAGTGGACAATATATATTGTTTGTAAGAACGGTAGCTAGTATGTTACTAATGACGAAACTCATGTGCCGTTCAAGATGGTGGGATAAACCTCATCGATGATGATGATGATCACGAAGGTGTATATGACATATTAGGCGAATTTCATATTTCATGCTAGGATGGTGGACAAACCTCATTAAAGACGATACTTCTAAAATAGAGGTGTTTGTAATATTTTTAAGCAAATTCTCCATTGTTTATGAATAGGAGAGACATCGGGTTTATAAGAGATAGTTCGCCTCAACTCCCAACAACGCTTATGAGCACAACGGGTGTGGATGACAGGAGATATCCAAAATTAAATATTCTTAAGCGGGAGCAATCCCATGATCATAAGTGACCTCTTACTTAATTTCCTCTCGAGCAACAACCACAAATATGAATTAGCTTGCGAAAAGCATGTAACATTGGATGGTAAGGGACACAACGAGACAATTTCATAATTAATTGGAACGTACTTAGATCGACAGGGGGTAAAAGAGAGAATCCACCCATGTGTTGGCTTTTTCTTTGAAACCTAGTTCCATTGGCTTCTTAAATTCAAGTAAATTCTTTACTTAATTATTACTCAAAAAATATCATATAACTGACAAAATTTCTCTCATATAATATGAGTGTAATATTGTTATTAAAATAAAAAAAATTGTACAAAACATGTAATACAATGTGCTATACATGATGTGATTATCTTGCATTAGATGGTGCGGTTATGTGTCTAAGGGTTTTACATTGTGCGGATGTGTGTTTAGGAGATACTGTTTTGATATAAATCTGATACCTATTAAGTTAGGAGGATTTGATATCATAGTAGAAATGGATTGGTTGAGTACAAATCATGCTAAAATCATTTATGATAAGAAAATAATTAAGATTCCTGGCTATGAGTCTCACCGTGTCTCCAAATGATAACCTATAAAATAATTTATAAGTTAGATAAAAATTTCTTTAAAATTTTTAGAACCTCAGATATAACAACCTTTTGAGGTTTAGCTGTAAAATAATCATATAACATCACCATAAAATTATCAACTTTTATTTTACTATATATAATTTGTTATAATTATTCTAAAGTTTCCAAAAATCAC
>BJCN01327019.1:0-17016 GCA_018326445.1 Flaveria brownii
ATGATGTATGTTATGTATGTATGATGATGCCCTGTATGATGATTCTACTGTGTATGTTGATGTTCCTTATTATGACGTAAGTTTATCCTTCCCGTGGCTTTACGAGTTATGTTAATGAACGAAATGAAAGTATTATGTAACGTAAAGTGGAAGATAATGAAAGAGGAACATGATGAATGAATCCATGCATTAATGAATGAATGAATGTAAGAAAGGCTTGCAAGCAAATGTATGGATGTGCACACCCAATGAAGGTGTTAGCTCAACGGTGTGCGGGTTAGCTACCCCGAAGGATGCACACTGGGGTCCAATCTTTGTGATTGACCATATGTCTGGGATCCTTACCGCTTGCCCTAGGTGCTAGAGTCAGCTTTGTGCATAATGTTCGAGGTCTATGAAAGACCTCAGGCTCAGTTACCCGCTTCATGCCACAATGTGCGGGGTATAGCATATGGCATTGATCCAAAATGAAAGAGAAAAAATAAGTGGTGAATGTACTTACCCTAGGTACTGGAGCCAGCTCCGTGCCCAATGTTCGAGGTCTATGAAAGACCTCAGGCTCAGTTACCCGCTTCGTGCACAATGTTCGTGATAATGTACATGTCATCGAATGAAATGAACGTACGAATGAAAGTATGGAGTATGAATGAATGTGAATGAAAGTAATGAATGATGAAGATAATAATGATATTATCTATGTGTACGTATGATGTATGATCACATGAAAATAAAGAATGGTTTTTACGAAAAAAAAGTATGTTTTATTATAAAACTAGAACTCACTCAGCAACGCTGACTTTTCTGTGTTTCCAGTTGGCATGTAATGTTGTTGAGGATGGCACGGGCGGGTATTCGGCTCTTTTGGATGGCATTCTTTTGTTTAATGTTTTTGCATTGTAATGCGAACAAACTATGTTTGAAACGAATATTGTATTAACTTGCAAAAGCATTTATATAGAAATGAAAGTTATTTAAATGTTCCGTTGTGATATTTCATGAAATACAAATATAATTATATACTTTATGTGCGATGATTAGTCAGCTGTAAGCGTCCCGGGAACGTGGCCTTACATTTTTGGACTCAAATGATGAAAATTATCAAACTACATAGATCAAAAATAGTAATTTACTCTATGAGAAAAATGCCAAATGAGGAAAAAAACAACTTGGTTGTGAAAGTGGATGAAAGGTGCCATCAACATAACCTAATAAATTTTGATAAAGAAAAAGAAGAGAAAGAAGTGGTGGGTCATAGAAGATTATTATTTCTTGAGAAAATATCATAGAATAGTAATCAAGTTTTAAAAGTGTTCTAACTTAGTCACTCATGCATATTTTTTCTCAAGTTGAACCATCAAACAATAAAATCTAGTCATCATTAAATTTTCTTATGTCAAGTAAGTAATGGTGGAGAAGACGTGGTGGTCAGAATTTGCAATATATAAAATTATATTAAAAAATAAAAAAACATGTTAATTATGAAAAAAATAAAAAAGTACCTAAAATTTACGTCAACGTTCCATATCAGCATCAAAAGATAGAAAAAAATATTTTCTAATTGAAATCAAAAGTATAACCTGCTAAAAATCATGTTAAGGCTTTTAATTTATATAAAATATAAAAACTGAGTGATATAACTAGAATACTTTTAAAACTTGAGTTACCTAATTGGAACACTTTTGAAAGTTAGTTACTATTTTACAAAGTTACCCCTTATTTCTTTATATGATTAAAACTGTTAGTTACAATTTAGTTCTATACTTTTGCAATCGACCGCAATTTTATTTCTTACTTTTGCAATTATCCACAGACTTTCTTTTGGTTTTTGTTTTTGCGATTGAGCATAGTTTTTGTTAGTTGACAAAAACTGGTGGCTATTATTTTGGACTTTGTGATGGATCACTGGTGTTGCCACTTATATATCTGGTTTTGGTTAATGTTTTTAAAATCGGACCGGAAAGCGAACCGAACGGCCTAGAGGTTCATTGGTCGGACCGGTCGGAACGTTTTACGAACCAGATGACGTCATAAATATTTAGAAAATATAAAAAACTCCAACTATTTATAAAGCTACAAACATACACCATTCATGTAAACATATATAGTCCAATTTAATAAAATACAACCACCCAAGTTTAAACAATCATAAACCAAAACAAAAAACAACATCTAAAGTTTAAACAACCATAAATCAAAGCAATCATAGTCTAAAGTTTAAATCAAAAAACCATCTCCATTAAGTTTTTATATCATCACCATTGCTATATCACCGTCTATTGTTTAAAGTTTAAATAATGAAACCATCACCATTACTTATAATTTGTAAAACAAAAAATGACAATAGAATCAAAAAACTTAGAAACCAAAATACAATGCTACTAAGTACTAACTGATAGTAAAATACTAAAATGTACACATAAACAGAAACTTCATATAAAAACTTCATATCTCTTAGTTTTTACATTTTCTTTTCTTATTTGGATGTACCAAGTCAGTCTCAAATGCACAGTAATATCCACAAACAAGATTAGACCCTTTAAAATCATGGGTAACTCCATCAGTCCATCTCTCTACATATCGCAACGTGATGCACAAAATGAAAGAGCCATGAAATTACTAAAATGTGTTGTCAAACATCATATTATGGTCTGCACAATGAACACACAACAATTCTACAAAGAGGGTTTGGTCTCTATCATGTGTTTACATCAAATCCTTCGAGTGGAGCTGCTATTTTCCGATTCTAAATTTATTCTACATTCTACAAAGAATACTTACGAACAGGAGCGAAAAACCAAAAACACAAAGCTTGAAGTTGGTCAAATGCTCCGGTCGACTGTCGAGCGTCGAGTCGATCAAATGGAAAAAGCGACCTTCGATTGAGAAGAAGTGATATTCGATTTAGAGATGAAGCGATCTTTGATTCAGAGATGCAGGGATCGATTGTGGAAGAACTGTGGAAGGGTTGAAGCGGTGGAACCGTGGAACTGTGGAAGAAAAGTGGAAGCGGTGGTTTTGTGAAAAGAAAATTAGGGTTCAAAGTTCAAAAGACCGGTTCCTCCAATAATCTTTTTTGATTTTTCTATTAAAATATATCAGAAAACTATATTTTTGACAAAACCTGTTCAACCACTGGTTCGTAGGTTTCGGTCGGACCGTTAAACCGCATGAACCGACCGGTTTTTCTGAAGACGACCTGAATACACCGAACCGAACTGCCAACATCACCGGTTCCCGGTTGGACCAATCGGACCGGCCGGTCCGGTCCGGTTTCGAAACCATCGGTATTGGTTTTCTTTTCTACTTTTCCATCATTTATCACGTCTTAGGTTTTCTTCTCTGTGATGAATTGCGTTATTTGGTGATTTTATGTTTTGATTATTTGCATGTTCTTTTGTTTGATTGTTCAGTTGATTGTCTACGTGTTTGAGATTTTTTTATTTTGTTTTCTTTCCATAATCATACCGTTGGTCAAATATAAGGTTCATTATTTAATTTCGAACATGTTTTTTTCGCTTTTCATGTTCAATTGTGGTTGCATGTGGATTATTTCCGGTTTTCATGTGTTGTTGTTGTTGCATGTTTGTTTTCACTTATCAATTTCTTTGGTTGACTTCTGTACCATGTGTTTGATGTTAACTGTTACACGTTTGAAGTATTTGAAAGGGTTTAGGGTATATAGGCAAGTAATTTAGTTTGTGTATGTCTAGCCTGTTGGTTTTTATAATTCACTGTCGTTGTTAGATTACCTGTTTTCAGTTGGACTTTTAGGTGTAATTGTTTTTCATTGTTGTTCATTGTTTAAAACCACCTTTTATGATTTTTTATTTTTTAGTTTGGGTGATGTTATGGTTTGCATAGTAATACTTGGTACTATTTGGTTGAATTTTCCTGATTATTAATGAGTTGGTATTTGTATAGTTGACGCAACCTATTACCTATAGATCGATATCTTGTCATATGAGCATCTCAGCAGTTAAGTCATTGTGATGATTATATGTTTGTGTTTCATTTCAGATTGTTACACTTAGTATGGTCCATGACTCCGTGTAAATATTACAGCATAACAATTAATGGTTTTAAATCTTCAAAGCAAAGATTACATCCATCAATTCAAGATGATTATTCAAATTGGATTTTCAAGTTCAAATTGATGCCGGCTCTATCAACCACCAGGTAACATAATATAGCATCTCCACATGTGTGCAAAATAATGTCTTCAAAAAATTGGTCTCACAACATAAGTCACTACAAAGAATTCGACAATTAGCGGCGACATTTGTCACCGCTAATGATGTCATTTGTCACCGCTATTAATATTAGTCGCCGGTAATGTGTCGCCGCTACTAATTAGCATGTGTCACCGCTATTAATTAACATGTGTCGCTGCTATTAATTAGCCGCCAATGATAAAAAAATCACCGCTAATAAGTCGTCGCAAAAGTTTGTTTTAGCGACGTCAGTTGTTGCTGCTAATATATTAATTTAAAAATATCTAGAATACCATTAGCGGTGACATGTCGCCGCTAATGCTCAATTTTTTTTAAAAAAAAATATTTTTTATATATATTTTTTAATTTTACAAACTAACCAATCATAAATCTAATCCAGATTTACTAGTAACACAAAATACACTAGTGTTCATAAATAACATATGTTTGGACCGTGTACGTACGGAGTACTAACTGATTCAACATGTAACCTAATCAAATAGTTCGGAATCCTATTTGATTGAAGATTCAATCAGTGAGAACGAAAACCCGGATCAATCTAACGATAGAACAACATTAAGAATGATTAGAAAATGATCCGGTATGAACTATGAACTTGGATGGACAAGATAGAACTCTCTTGACGGCTAGAGTATGAAAAATTCAAAGTGTTACGTTTTTTCACGAATTAAGTGGTATTTATAGGTTTCAATGTACAGTCGTACGACTGAACCATTAGTATGGTTCAATCGTGCGACTGAGTCATACGACTAAACTATATGATTGGTTCAATCGTGCGAATGAGTGAGTCTTATGTATCAGTCGTGCGACTAAGCCAATCACCTGATTCAGTCATGCGACTGGCCCATTAGCATGAATGACCATAAGACTAAGTCAAACACATTCCTGAATCATTATTAACTCAGAAATATGAATAACTACTACAACCCATATATAATATTCATTTAAGCGTGTAATTATAAACGATACAGAATAAAACACATTCAATAGTAGATATATATTCAAACACATATCATATAACCAAAATACCCTTGTATTACACATATGTAAGAACAAAAGACATAAGCATTTGAGTACAATGAACTAGGGACATCGTGTATCAACAAACTCCCCCTTGGACCTAGTTCACTCTATCGTCTAACATTCTTCACATACTCAGCAAACTTCTTCAGCTTTTCTTCTTTTGTGACCCCAGCATGGATTTCAAACGCAAAGCATAGTCTTATGACATGCCGGAATTGAAGAGCTGGCACTATGTCCAGAGTATCATAGAATAGTGGCCACTTGTATAATGTGTAGACATCGTCCTCAGACAAGTTTATAAGCCACATCAGGTCAAACACCTTGATTGTCTTAATCTTTCCTTGCCGATCCAATACAATAACTGCTTCATCCAGTCATAATACCACCATTTGAAGTGAGGCGTGAAGTCTTGTGAGATTCTCCTTAATGGAATCCTTATCATGGTCCTGGGAGGTCTCCACTTCAGAACAACTTTCGGTCTTCCTAAAATGGGATCAACATTAGTTTTGCTTACAAACCTCCTTTGTTGTTGAGGTTTGAAGTTCACCCACTTAATGTGATATTCTTTCTTTATGGCCCTTTCAAACCATCCTGAAATCTTTCTTGGGTCAGCATACAGTAGGTCTAAACCTGCTAGTCTATTCAGCTCAAAACCTGATAGAGTCTTCAGATCATGAGGATGTCTGAAGTACTCTATCCCATTTTCTCTTTTGACATACACATTTAAGTCCTCGAAATAGGCCCAGCTAATTATTTTCCTACACACCTTCTGATGCTTCTAACTTAATACAACTTAGTGTAGGCATTCTGTTTTGGTGGTTCACGTTGTTTTCTCATTTCAGCTAAACAAGTAGCCCACTTAGCTTTTCTCTACTCAACATCGGCATCCTCGGCTTGAGCTGTCTTCTCCGTCGATTCTTTCTCAGTGACCTTCTGGTTTACCTTGTCGAAGGTTTCACTGTCAAACATCTCACCTAAATCAGTTAAGGCATCTCCATCGTCATTAGTATACTGAGGATAGTAATCAGATGTGACATCCTCAATCTCCACCTCATCTACACCATGTAGTTCCTCATCACTGATAACATTGACTTCTGGTGCGTCTCTAACGATTTCATCAGGGTTTAGCCTGAACATCTCTGTAATATATTCATCTGATAGGTCATGAATAATCTGTCCCTGTTCTGGTGCATAACTCACCGATCTTCTAACTATCCCCTGCAAATCAAACATCATTGTAAACTGTGTCTTGATTTGCGGGAGAGGTGCAACATCATGTTCATCGATCTGGTGAGATTTATCTGCTAGATAGAGTTATTAACACAATAGAGTTTAATAAACATCATTGCATTTCATATAACTTGAAATTCATTTTCATTAATTTAAGTACATTTCAATACATATGATTTCATATTACATAAACATGTTACTCATTACTTGTATCTTTTTCTTGAGGATCTTTGTCTTGAGGAGCTGCGGATGAGGCTCCCTAATCTTGGTTCCTTTTGGTCGTCTCTCCTTATTAGATTGCTAAGATGTTGGAGCTTTGCCTTCACCCTCTGGTTGATCTTCATCTTCATTGTCATCATTTTCCTTCTCCTCATCCGTCTTATTTATGTGAACCTTATCATCATCATCATCAGACTCATCATCACTAGAGTCGTCATCATCATCATCTCCATCACCTTTGATCTTCAAGGTATCCTCCTTACTTCCCTTCAATCTCAGCATAATCTTCTTGTTCTTCTTCTCTAAATCATCAATCTTCTTGGTGGATGCAAGCAACAGCTGGTTCTGAGTTTGAAGAGCCTTATGTGCTCGAAGCAAGGCACGCTCATGAGCATCATTTCTCTCAGTCAGTTTGGCAATCTGTTGTCCTTGAGCTACATTCACTGACATCAATTGGCTGATCTGGGTGGATTTGAGATCATCGGTAGCTAACAGCTTGAGTACCAACTTGTTAAAGCTAGCCGGCTATTCCTCCAGACCAACAGTGGGTAAAGGGGAACTCTAAAGTGGGGGAACTTGATCGGTTGAGGTGTCGGCTTATGAGGTGGATGGGTTGGTTGTTGAGGTTATGTATAAAGGTGTGGGAATGGGTAAGGTTTAAGGAATTATGGTTATGGTTGTTTTGGGTGAGGCTGGTATGGGCATTTGTGTAGTGGTGAGTGAGATGGTGGTAGTAGGTGAGAATGTGGTAGTAGCACTAGATGTAGCTGGAGAGGTTTGTGAGGGCAAGGAAGAGCTCATCAGCACTAATCTCGGGTGCTTACCCTTCTTATAAGAAGGCCTGACCATTCTCTTATTTCTTGAGCCAGAGGGAGTCACAGGTTCCTTTCCTTTTGAGATAGGTTGATCAGGTGTGTAGGATGGATCAGGCTCCTCAGTATCCACCCCAGCTGATTTCTTCTGTAGCACACCCACAATCTCTTTACTTCGTTCAGTGGCCACCCATTTCCCTCCTACCTACCTAACTAGTGGTTCCTCCTTAGAGTCTACTTCCTCCTCTTCCAAGTCAAAGTTCCCTATATTCTTAATGATAGGGATGTCTGGGTTGATGGCAGTCTCCTCAGACCCCCCAGCAGTAGATGATCCACCCTGCTGAGTAATTGGTTCTGTGGTGAATGTCTCAGTAGATCGGGATTGGTTTGATGCTTCACCACCACCACCTTGATCTTCATCATGGTCATCATCATCATCATCCTGATCGTCATCAGTAATCTCCACGTTCTCTATATCAGAATCACTATCATCATGACGCCATCTCTTTCCCTTAGGTGCAACATAGTCTACTCTTGCCAGATGCCCAAACAATCATCGAACTGGGGGCTTCTGTGGATTTCCCCTATAAACTTTCAACCATCCCAGTGTCGTGTCATCCATCATCTCTAGAATGACCTCTTCATCTTTGTTCTTGGGTAGGTTGGGAAGCTTCTCTTTGATCATCATCTGGAGGAATCTAAGATTCATGCAGAGGCTTTCCTTCCCTTTCATCTCAATGTTCTCCTTCATGTAGTTGAAGAACTTCTTAAAGAAGCTAAACGGATGGTTCAGAACTAGTCCCACGAATGCATTTTGGATCTGATCACTAAGCTCATCGAAACCACCTCGACGTGAAGCAATGCACTTGAGAATCACGTGAGATAAGTACTTAAAGGGCGGGCACATGTTGCTCTTGTTAAGTACTCTGGCTTTGATGTCACCGGCGTACTTTAATCCTCAGAAAATATCCACGCACAACTAAGGGATGTAGTTTTGTCAGATGATCCCCATCTTCTCTGAAGCCCAATACCATTCATAGATCGTCTTCACCAATATCAATCGCCTCTCTGAAAATCAAGCTTCTGATTCGGTAAGGCTCAATAGAACGGTCTACCATAACATTCTCCTAGAATGCTTGCTGTAAAGATCTGTATGGTGTACATGCCGTAGAAATGGCTCTGTGAATCCTGGATCGGTTTAGGAATTCGATAATTCCTATGAACTCGGTGGCGTTCCTTGACGTTGTGTTCAGATAAGCACAGATGTTATGCTTGGTGCTTATCGTCCAACGCTCTGCCATTTCACTGTAACACAAGAGACAAACACCCATTCAAAACGTTAGATCAGTTTAACATATAAGATTACTTGACTTTGAAACTGATCATATGCAACTATTCAATCGTACGACAGGACCATACGAATGAACTCAGTCGTAAGAATGAACATACGACTGAGCTTAATCGCACACTTAGACATCCGATTGACCTATTTTTACGACTGAATTACCAATTGGTTCAATCATGCGATTGAATCATGCAAATGGTTCAATCGCACGATTGAAGTTCTTTCGGATGTCCAGTCGCATATTGATGGTTCTAGTCCAAGAAATGTTGAATTTGGTCAAATAGGTATCAAAACCATGTGTTTCTGGTGTCCTTAGATGCGTCTAATCCTGACAAAGAACTAGCTATCGTTTAATTTTACATAAATACTCATTTTGGGGTCATTTTGGGGTCATTTTGATGACCATTCTCGGTTATTGGAAGTGATCGATTTCTTGAGTTCTTATTCAGTTTAACATACTTTAAATCTTGTAACTAGTCTCCCATTTACCTGTTTTAAAACACAGAATGGTTAGAGGTCGACAGAGTGTGATTAGGTCTCAAGAAAAGTTTGAAAATCTCCTCTCACTTCCCTTTTTTAGACAAATTTGAAAAGTGAAGTTTAGAGGGGCGATTGAACCCAATTTATACCCTGAATACTTTCAGTCATGCGACTGAACCTAGTCCTATGTTCCATTCATGCGACTAGAGTGCAGTCGTGCGTCTGGTTCATACTCATGCTTCCAATCATGCGATTGGAGCATGCTTTGATCTAGTCGTGAGATTGTGCCATACTACTGATCTAATCGTGTGATTGGTACATGCTCATGATCTAATTGTGCGATTGGGCCATACTCATGATTTTGACTTAGTCAGGCTCAGGTTTGCACATAATTTCCACAAATTTAACTTTCTTGTCTATTTGATTATCTCAGACATGAACCTTTTTATTCTTTTATCACCTCAGTCGTGACCCTTTTTATTCTTTTATCACCTCAGACGTGACCCTTTTTATCCTTTGATCACCTCAGACGTGACCCTTTTTATCCTTCAGAAACAAGTTTTTCATAGTTATTATTCAGTTCATTTTGAGACATTCACGGAGTTTGATCATGTCACATAGTCCGACTCTGACATCTTGCACACAAAATTTAGAACGAGAAAAATTTGAAACCTTTAAAAAATTGAAATAAGACATCTTTTTGTAATTTTCATTTGAGGAGGGTTGAGACAACTTTAAGATTATTTAGAGTTATTCTCCCCCTGGCGTAAGACCTATCTTCTTTTTAGAGCAATATTATCAGACCTTTAACGCGGTAATGACATTTGTCATCAACTCGATTGCATTTAACTTTTATTTGGATGTTTTATGACATTTGTCATATTCATTGCTCAGATTTTTGGTCATTTCCACACATTTGTGGCTTTCATTTGCTCCTCACCCCTTATTGGAAGTTAGTTGATTGAGTAGAGCAGGGATAAGATGGGAACCCACAACTTGTTGATAGTTTTAGTTTAAGGAATCACCAATGATGTCTACTAGTCTATTTGTGTTGAATCTACCGACACATTGTATGATGGTCTTGCATCCCCTAGAACTACTTTCTCCATGTAACCATGATAATAGTCAGCTTACTATCACATTTCAGCATGTTATGCTTTGACATCTCAGATTTATAATATTCTATGATTTTAACTGTATCAGAAAATTGCGAAAAAGGAAAATCTTTTTGGTGTCCAAATGATTCGATGTCTGTGTATAATCATTTTCCATAGCATTGAGTTTCTTTCTCAGCTTTGTTGTCTTTGCCTATCAGCTTACCTGCCCTCTCCCCCCTTTTTTTGTAATTTTCCCCCTAAAATTTTAAAACTGAAAATATCTTTATGTGTTTTTTTTTTGAAATTTTCAAATGCAAGAAAAATTAGTTTAGACGAAACATAAAAAATGTAAAAGAAAATTAAAAGAAATAATAAAACTGAAGACGCTTTGGCGGACATAGAACTAGATTCCTCCGGAATTACATCTTCTTTCTTTTTGACACCGTTAACCTCTAATAGATAATAGAATCTTGGTTTGTCAAATGGTTTTGTATAGAGGTCGGCGCACTGAAAATCCGTGTTAATTTTAATCACATCGATTAAGCGTTTTTCAAAACAGTCACGTACGAAGTGATACTTAATTCCGATGTGTTTAGTTTTAGGATGTTGTATTGGATTTTTAGTGACAGCTATGGCAACAGAATTATCAACAAAAATAGGAGTGCTAGTAAATTGAAAACCATAGTCCCGCATTTGCTGTTGAATCCAAAAGATTTGAAAACAACAGCTGGCAGTAGCAACATATTCTGCCTCACATGTTAACAGAGTAACCGAAGTCTGCTTCTTGCATTGCCATGTGACTAATCGCCTTCCAAAGAACTGACACCCCACAGAAGTTGACTTATAGTTCATCTTACAGCCTCCATAATCTGAATCACTATATGTAGTAAGTTCAAAGTCATCATCTTGAGGATACCACAACCCCAGTGTTCGTGTACCCTTCAGATAATGAAAAATTCGTTTCACCCTAATGAGATGATTTACTTTTGGTTTTGACTGATATCTTGAGCAGAGACACGTGACATACATGATATCACAATGAGAGGCCATGAGATCTGATTATCCCATGATACATGGTGGCGTCCACCAAATCCCCATTTTCATCAGGTGCGACATTGTGGTTCGTGGCAAGAGGGGTATCGGCAACAATGACATTCTCCATGTTAAATCAACTTAGAATGTCTCCAAGGTACTTAGTCTGATGCAGAAAGATGCCGGTAGGTGTCTGATCCACCTGTAATCGTAGAAAGAACTTCATTTCTCCTATTGAACTCATTTCAAATTCGGCTTTCATCACTGCTTCAAATTCTTTGCATAAATCTTCATTTTTGGAATTGAAGATTATGTCATCCACATATATCTGAACCATTAGTAAATCATCATCCTTTTCTTTTATGAACAACATGCAGTCAAATACTCCCCTTTTGAAAACCATGTTTCAACAGATGTGTGGAGAGTTTCTCATACCAGGCTCGCGGTGCTGTTTGTAATCCATACAAAGCTTTGTCTAATTTATATACCCTGTCTCGATGATAAGGATCTTCAAATCTCTCTAGTTGACTGACATATACTATTTCATGGATGTCACCATGAAGGAAAGCAATTTTCACATCCAGTTGGTAGACCTTGATTTTCATGTAAGATGCATGGGCCAGGAAAATCCTGATTGCTTCCATTCGAGCAACGGGAGCAAATACTTCATTGTAGTCTACCCTTCGACCTGTCTGAATCCCTAAACAACTAATCATGCTTTGTTTCTGATAATGACTCTGAAGATCAATTATAGGTTGGACTCACCTTAGTTAGTTTGTTTATTTTGGTATATTTGCAATAGGTTTAATGTTAGATTATCCTTTATATGTAATTAGTAATTAGTTTTAGTTTTTGTAATAGTTTCACTGACCCAGCAGAACTACTAGTAAAACTATAGTTTCGCTGGTAGTTAGCTGGCTTAAGTCACCCGGCGAAACTGCGTTTCGTAGCCGGGTGAATCTATGCTGTTGGTCAGGATAGTTTCGCTATCCAGCAAAACTGTCAGCGAAACTAGTATATCTATATATATGTAACTTGTAATTGGTTTGTGCATGTTTGCCACAACCCTAATTTAAAATATACGTTTGCAGTACTCATATTATCATGTTTGTTTGGGTGGAATCATCTGTTTATCATCTTTGAGACTTGTTTGATTGTTGTTTGATTTCTAAATGGTTTTTACATTGAAACACTTTTCATATATTATTGTTTGGATTGTATTTCAATGGGACTTGAGTTTATATTAGATCATTTGCACTATGTTTCGATCATCAATGGACCAACAATATGGTATCAGAGCCATAGTGCTCTTGATGTGGTCATTGATTGGGTATTAAAAGAGGTTTTTGAAAGAAATCATTGTTTCATCAATTTTAGATCCTTAGAGTGTTGTTTTAGCTTGAAAACCTTTCCTAAAATACTATGTTTGAGTATAGGAAGCTATCCCAATCATCCAATCACCAATTCATAGTGATTTTGGCGATTTTATATTGATTTTCAGTTCGAACAGACTGTTTTATTCATCCAGCAAAACTAGTTTTGCATCTAGCAAAACTAGTACAGTTTCTAGCGAAACTACCACTTTCAGTGATTTATTGCATTTTCAGTGGATTCTAGCGAATCTACAAAGTTTGAATGAAAGTTCATCTCACTTAGTCAAGCCTCCAAGCGAAAGTGCTGGTCAATTTGTCTTAGAATGAAAGGTCTACTAGTTTCGGCAAAACTGTGCGCTAAATTAGAAGTTTTTACAGCATTTGCCTAGCGAAACTGCTGCCCGTTTGCCCAGCGAATCTACGGGCAAAAGTACAGGCGAATCTACGGGCAAATTTACTAAAATTCAGCGAATCTAACTTTTACTTTGACAATGACATCAACCAACATTACCATCTCTGATTTAGAGAGTGTTGCACCAAATAGGACCCCGAGGCTTATTAACAGAGACAATTTTGAAGATTGGAAGCGGTGCTTGAAGGCCTTTTTCTTTTACACGGACCATAATCAATGGGAATATATAATGAAAGGTCCACACACTCTAACGGTAACTGTCGGGGAACAAACCAGGGTGAACACTGACTCTTCAACCTTCTCTGGGAGTGATATTAAGTTAATCGACACACAAGTGCAAAGTCTTTGTGTAATGCTCTATGTAAATTCTATGATGGAAATGAAGACCTGAAGAAGGACAAGAAAGCCCAAGCTAAGAAGGAGTTTAATGCATTCTTTGGAAAAAGAATGAAAGCCTCACTGATCTTCTCAATCGATTTTTGTCAGTCTCAAGCACTCTAAAGAAGTATGATGATCAGTTGGGTAATCATGAGCAGGTGACTAAGCTTTTGTACTCTCTCGCACCCCAATGGAGCTTACAAGTGAGAATGCTGAAGCAGGAGAGAAACTTTGCTGATTACAAGCTTATGGATATGATCAACAAACTGAAATCTTTTAACTTGGATCTGAAGAGGAGGGAATACAACCAATCCTTAGTGCTAGCCACTGTACATCCACAAAATGTTGCATTGATTTCATCTGCTGTAAACTCGACCATATATGGTGCAGCGTATGGTGGATCCACATGAATTGGTATGTCAGACAAGGCAAGTGGTGGATCTACAAGTATTGGTTCAAGCTTAAAGACATCTATCACCACTCAAATTCCTTTTGATACTATGACACTGTTTAGAATGTTTATTCATAGTTATGAAGCCTTAGTTACTAGAGAGCTCAAAGGTAAGGGGATGAAGGTTGACGACATGTATGAGGTGGATCCTAATGATTTAGAGGAAATTGACATTCAATGGCAAATGGCCATGCTTATAGTGCGTGCAAGGAGATTTATGGAGCACATTGGCAGAAGAAACTTTGGCAATCATAATCAAAATTCCAAACTTCATTTTTATAAATCAAAGTTGAGATGTTTCAACTGCAAGCAGTTGGGTCACTTTAAAAGAGAATGTCCATCTCCAACTGATATAGGAACGACTGGAACCTTAAAGATTACCCCAACAACAGAAAGGGAAGAAGCCAAGCAGAAGAAAGAAACATCCCTGATTTCCAACTTTGATTGGAGTACTGAGATTGTAGAAACAGAGGTGGAGATCAATCAAGCATTAGTAACTGAGGTAGTAAGTAAGGAGGAGGAGTTAGTGGAAGAGTTTGATTATTTTAGTGAATTCAAAGTCGAGGTTATGGAAGAAACTTATGATGAGGTTCTGATGGAAGAAGCTTGTGAATTCAAAGATGAGGTTGTAATGGTTGTTGAAGAACTGAAGATTGAAGAAGTTGAAGAATGTGAAAAGTTGGAGCAAGTTGAAAAGAAAGAGGTCAAGCTTGAGGAAAAGGAAGAGGTGAAAGAGGAAGCAGGTGAAGATCGGAGAGTCAGCAAGGAAGCTGAGAAGATGGAAGAGGAAGAAAGCAAGAAGAACACACCGGTCTGTCAGTGTGACAAGGCCCTTGCTACCGAGAGAGTGGTCATGGGTCTTCCTTATGAGGTAATTCAGGATATGTGTTCTTTTCCTTCTAACATTAGATTATTTGGGGTTTATAAAGCTAATAGGTTATTATTAGAAAATGAAAAAAAGATAAAACAAATAAATAAGGAACTTAAAATAAATGAGTCTAAGTAATTCATCAATTAAATGAGTCTTTAAAAGAGAACGAGCATTTAAAGAGAAATCTTTTGGAAAGAAATGTTGAAATTGAGTTATTAACAGAGTGTGTTGCTCTTGCTGAGTTTGAAACAAGCATGTTAAAAACCAAGATTGAAAAATCGACAATATCCGGGATGAAACATGAGGATCTTTGCAAGAAGCAAAGGGGCACTGTTGTGACACATGTCCCTAGTTCTAGTTCTAGTGAGCTTAAATGTAACTGACTTTCATTTTGTAACACTGATGTAATGTTTGATATATGAAAAGAAAAACTCTTTGTTGAATGTGTATTGGTTATTGAATGTTATATCTATTCATATGATTGATTATTAGACGCTTATATGAACATGTTATATAGGTTTACAGTTGTTAGACATAGTTCTGCATTGTTAAAGGTTTAGGAATATGTTTAACTAAGTCTCATGATTCAGTCGCACGACTGGACCATGAGAATGGGCCAGTCGCACGATTGAGTCATAAGACTGACTCAGTCGTATGAATGAAACAATCGTAAGACTCAGTCGCACGACTGAGCCATACGCATGACTCAGTCATACAAATGAAAGCTGTAACCTATAAATACCACTTAATTCGTGGAAAAACGTAACACTTCAAGAATTCTTAACCCTAGCCGTGCTTGTTCGTCCAGAGAGTCCCTTCCAACTTCATAGAACGTTTCTGATCTCTTTTAATCAATTCTTAAAATATTCTAATCGTTAGTTTTGATCGGATTAACGTTCTCCCTGATTGGATCGCCAATCAAATAGGATTCCGCACTATTTAATCTAGTTTCACGTTGAATCAGTTAGTACTCCGTACGTACACGGTCTTAACAAGTGGTATCAGAGCTTTGGCTCTTGATTCTACGTGGATTCAATCATGTTTTTGCTAAAGTCAACGTTTTCAATCAAAAGATCCGGTCTTTTTGCATCAAAATTCAGTTTTTACGAGTGCATGTGTTCAAAAGTTAGTCTTTTTTGAGTTTTAGCCGATTAGGGTTTTCAAAATTGTGTTTTTAAGTCGAATTGTGTGAAAACTTTTGAAAAATCTTGAATTCAGCTGTCTCAGTCGCACGATTGACCCAATCGCACCACTGAACTTCATTCGCATAGTTCAATCGCACGATTGGCCCAGTCGTTTGTTCATTCGCACGATTGTCCTAGTCATCTGCTCATTCGTACGACTAAGTTCAATCGCACGGTTGAGTCCTAGTCGCATCCCCAGTTGCACCCTCAGTCGCATCCCCAGTCGCATACCAACTCAGCTTGTCAAGTTTTTAGACTAGTTCATTATGGATACACAGAACTTTGCTCTCTCAGCCGGGAAGGACTCCAGAATTCATAATCTCTTGCTCTTGGAGAATGAGATCGGGAATCACAACAAACCACCAAAGCTTCTGTGTCTTGACGAATATCCTCAATGGAAGCAACGGTTTGAAATTCATCTGAATGGAGTGGACACAAACTTATGAAGCACAATTGAGCCTGGCAACAATATGCCAGTTGGAGCTGATAGTATTCCACTGACTCTCAGTGGTTTGAGTGACACACAAAAAGTTTTATACAATGTAGAGAAGAAGACCTATGCATTGTTGACACAGTTCATTCTGAAAGACATCTTCCATCAGTTCTCAGAACACAAGCAGTGATAGGATCTCGGCCTCTTAGTTTGATCAATTGAGCAGATATGCAGCGGAATAGCAATGAATTATAACAAATTCAAGCGAGAATACAGTATATATATAGACGATAACAGAATTCGTTATAGAGAGAGAAAGTTCTGCCAAAAAGAATATTTCATTCAATTTATGACCAAAATTGGCACGATTACAAGTAGGTCATCTTTCCTTATAAAGGAAAGAATGACGTAGGCTGATGTCACTTGAAAGTGACATCTAACCGT
>BJCN01327022.1:3064-17994 GCA_018326445.1 Flaveria brownii
ACTAGACGCATGGGCACTATGCAGTCGCATGGCCTCTCAGGCGCATGAGAACACTTAGGCGCATTGGAACTCTTAGGCACATGAGTACTATACGGGCGCCTGGCCTACACTTATTCATTTCGGGCAACATTCTAAGTGCATGGGTACCATGCAGGCGCATGAGCCTGACTTACACGCATGGGCACTTTGGGCGTCTGGGCACTTTGGGCGTCTGGGCACTATTGGGTGCATGGAAACACTTAGACTTTTTAGGCATATATTAGGCGCATGGATACTATTTGGGCACATGAATTTCAGGTGCATGGATACTATTTGGGCACATGGATTTCAGGCGCATGGGGACTTAGGCCCATGGGAAACTAACTCATAACTAACATCATAATTCAGTCCCCAAAATCACACCTGAACATGTTCAAGCTTAATTCTAACATGCTAAGCAACATAAACAGCTATGGCCAGGTTTGTATTTTCAGAATGTTTTATCATGCTTCTTTTTTGTCTATGGAAAAGAACAAATTGGGATTTCTAAGATTGTACGAAATTAATAATATAAAGAATAACTCAAAACTCAATAAATAAGATAAATAAGATAATTCAAAACTCAAGTAAAGTGTAGTAATCACAACTTAAAACAATTATGAATAAGAATACGCCTATCATCGGATCAATGTTTGCCGCACCTGCCGGCTAATCTCACTCACGTTAATTGGTTTTGATTTCTCCAAATTTTCTATGGGAGAAAAGAAGAAATACTATTAATATAATAAAAGAAATGAAAATTTTTAAAATAAATAAACTCTTACATTTTCCAAGGTCGTCAAAGCTCGTAAAGTCCTCGTTTTCATTTATTTCTTACTTGACCCACGAATCCAATCCTATGTGCAAATAAGTGCTTTGACGAGTGAGGTTGATATCGTACTTCTACAAGCTTTCAAAGCCTTCCCTCATGTACTGATGCCGACTCAAAAGCAACACTTGAAACCCGAATAGCTAATTAATCTACAAAATAGAAATCACAAGTAAAAAAATTACAAATACAAAAAATAATAAATAATATACAAGTGTTGAGTGTATATACTTCTCTTGCTTCCTAGAACCCATGGTTCAAGTTTCTAGGTTAGGTGAACCTTTCAACTTTTGAAGATGTTGGTTTCAGGCTCAAGATTACTACTCACAAACTATCTTTTCATTCATTGCTAAACATTAAATAGATTCACAAAACCAAAAGTCCATGCGTACGTGACCACTATCTAGCCCATTATCTCCTAATTTTCTGCATTCATCCCATGTTTTGACCCACTAACATATAACTAAACAATAAAATAAACATATGTTTAAATAAAACCTAGTGTTGACTCATACCCATTTGACCCCACTTTAACCCTATCAAGATTAATCCCAACATTCACCCCCTTAATCTTGATCTTGGTTCTTATATACTACTTGCTCGTTGATTGAACCACATAGGTTCGATTCTTGCTACTTGTTTTAAGAACTTATAGTTCTTATCTCTTGCTCTATCATTGCTTGCTATCTTCTTGCTTGATTGAATCGATTCATCTTGCTCTTGCAACTTACTACTTGCTCTTGCTCTTGCTCTTGCTGCATACCTCTTTCTTGCTATTTTCTTTGCTTTTATTCTCATAAACCTGCTCAAGAACACCCAATTTCAATTCCACTATTGACGTCGAAACCGAATCCGAAATCACCAAATTGTTCTCCTGCTTGCTGTCCAATTCTTGTAGTTGCTACCAATGTAATGAGGTGTGATTTGGTCATCGTTTCACCCCCAAAATTGAACCCGAAATAGCTGCTGTTGTTTTCTTCTTTCTTGGTTTTTTTATTTGCTTGACCTTTTCCTCTACTTCCATCGGTGACTTTAATTTTCAAATGCTAGCCAGGATGCTTGCATTTAATTAATCCACCAGCATGCTAGGTTGCTTGCTTGTTTCATCGATGAACTCCAATTAAATTACAAACTAGCTTGCCTGCTTCTCTTTTTATTCCACGATAACCGCCTACGGCCTACCAAGTTTGACCAAATTCTTTCTTTTATTTATCGTCTTTCTTCTACCGACTTACCAGTTGCACGCTTTCATTCAATTGATCCTCAATCGTTATGTGCCTGCGGCTTCAATTTTCCCTTTCAATTCGGTAGCAGTCACGTCTCCGCTCCTATTTTCCGTCTAGAATCCTTCTTCCTTCAATCGTTGGCGTCTCTAACCCTTCTTTCTTGCTTCTTACAACCGGTTTACCGAGGTTCTACTTTGTTCTTGCTTGCATCTTACTTCAACGATGCTTCAACTTGCTATTGATTGATCGGAATTCTCCGATCAATAACCCTTGCTGTTGCGTTCTTTTTCCTCTCCTCAAAGCCTGCTTCCGGCGACAGTAGCCAAGGCTGCCGGCTTGCTTCTGGTGATTTCTTTCTTCCGACTCTCAAACCAGCGCTCGTTTTTAAACCTTGCGCTCTGATACCAATTGTTGGTTTCAGGCTCAAGATTACCACTCACAAACTATCTTTTCATTCATTGCTAAACATTAAATAGATTCACAAAACCAAAAGTCCATGTGTACGTGACCACTATCTAGCCCATTATCTCCTAATTTTCTGCATTCATCCCATGTTTTGACCCACTAACATATAATTAAACAATAAAATAAACATATGTTTAAATAAAACCTAGTGTTGACTCATACCAATTTGACCCGACTTTAACCCTATCAAGATTAATCCCAACAAGTTGGAGTGGTGAATTGATCCGTGTGAAGGCTATCCTCATAAGATACAAACAGGATGCAAGATCTCAAATCCAGTTTAGTATGACTCGGTTTTAGTATGACATTTATCTTAATTTTTGTTTTTATTATATGGTGTGGGCCAAATATCTAGTGAGGTTTATTGTGAGAGTTTATTTAACTTGGAGGCTAAGCTAGGTGTGATTGTTTTGGTTGGTCATTGGGTCACTATGGAGTTTACCTAAATAAAATTATTGTTCTTGGTTGTGCTGCTTCATCTTTTCCTGACTCACAAGTTCTAGTTAGATCAATTAGAGGGTCATGGGCTTCGTTAAATTTTAATTCTGTTGTTTAGTTGTAGGAAGAGATGAACGCATGATACGTGCAGATGAAGATGAAAATGGTAACATACATATCAAGTTTGTTTCGTTTGTTTCGTCATGTTAGTATCTTTTTAGTCTACCTTCTTCTGGAAGAACCGACTGAAGCATGCAGCCACATATGCCATTTTGCAGTGGAAGTTGGCCCATGGTAGTATGGTGTAAGCTGCAATCAATCCAATGCAACTCGTTAAAAGATTCATTTGACCTGCCACGAAGTATTATCCTTGCCACCGTTTGGTTTATATGGAATGAAAAGGCGTCCAACAAAAGGCCAACGTCCACTGTGAGAGTAATATATGAAATCATGACAATTTCATTCATGAGTGTCAAAAATAGAGCAAAAATCACATCCCAAGTTGGTGTAGTTATATAATATGTGTATGCTATATAGAATCTGTTTTGTTGTTCACAAAAATCAACCTACCACTTGTTCAGTTGTGAACTTGCTTACTGGCTAATGTGACTTTTAATTAGTATTATTTTTTATTTAGTTAATAAAATTCTTCTTCATTACCCTATACTGAAAAATATAGTCCCATGAACAGTTCCCAGCGCCTCACTGGCGGGCGCGGGTTGGCTGCTTTTTTTTTGGTTGTCACGTTTTTTTCTTTGGTATTACTATGTTAGGGTCGGTTCTGGTTGTGTATTTGTTGTGTGTCCCAGTTGGTTAGGGTTTTTTTTTAAGGGGTGCCCGGTTTGATTCCTGGAGGTGCTGCTTTTTCCATTTTTTTGTTCTATAGGATTAGTGGGACACGTGTTGTTTCCCTGTTTCTTCACTTGGTGACGTGTTCCTCAAACACGTATATTCTTCGCTGCGTTTGAAGGTTGTAATCTTCTTCTCTGCCATTCGATTCTCAGTTGGTTCTCTCCTTTCATTTGTAGGTGCGTAATGTTCCCTTTTCTGGTGTCTGTTTTCGTTGTTTTTTTACGGTACCGATGACTACGTGTTGCTCACGTCGTCTGTTCTTGCCTTTGTTTGAAGGTTCTAAGTCGATTTGCAGGTTGCTTTCTCTTCCGATTTACAGGTGCGTAATCTTTATTCTTTTGCTATCTGTTTGCTTTTGGTTTCTAGGGTATCCATGGGTATGTGTTCTTCCCGCATTTTATTGCTCACCTATATCAAATCGACCACTAAGTCATTACAAACAAAAATGATTTATCGTCTAATGGATTTTCTGGTCCAATACTCTATCCTAAAGTTATTGGTGTTTATCATATATGTTTATATCTAACAGATTACTAATGATTTGGCCTTAGTACAAGCTACCTTATGTAAAGATATTAAATTTTGATTGTATTAGAAACAGATTACTAACAGATTACTAATGAATTATTTAAGATTTAAGAAGTCTATAGAAACAGATGGTAGGTGTACTAAATTTTCATCTTTTTCTAATTACTAGAAGAAAAACTAAGAAAGACCACCCAAAGTTGTGCATTATTTTGGTGTTGTTCCAGTGGCATAAATTTGGCTTTAAATTTGGCTTTACTGAAGACTAAAGATGAGTGCTTTTGGTCAATGTGGAAAAGTAATGTAACAAGTAGTTGAACAAACTATGAAACATACATACACCATAGAAAAAATTCCTTTATACTTAAATTTTGATTGTATTAGAATAACAGGTTCCAAAAACCAAAAAGAACTCAGAAATCATGTTTCTGGCTAAAGATTTAAATGTACGGTTCTGTGATGGAGATTCTTTGAATTGAATGACGACCGTAACGGATGTCAGCTCAATCCGAAGGAAATTATGCGGAAGCTTTACAGAATTATTATGAAGCTATGCGACTAGAAATTGATCCCTATGACCGAAGTACTGACTTCGCCGTATAAGCATATCTTCACTGAAAGTCATTAGCGGAAGCTGAATAAATAAGCATCCATAAAGTAAACAAGTAATGTACCTAAAGAGTGGTAGTGCTGGTGTGCTTAGTGACTAAAAGATTGGTCAAATTCACGAAATATGCGAGCACAGAGTTTATAAGCAATAACCAAACAATCCATATTCTTGTCTAGCAAGTGCTATTGTTAGGCCAGTGACATTCTCTTCCATGTATAGAGTTGCAGGAAGCAGAGATACTACAGCAATAAGAGCCATGTACGGAGGGAGTTTCATAGTGTTCAGCTTCGCCCTTTATAAAAAAAAGTTATTTAGATATATAATAAAAAATACGGCGTTTGTCAAAGTATATAATAAGAAAATTGAAATTGATGATTATATACCCTTCAGAAGAAAGCAATATCCCTTGAACAATTTTTTTTTCTCAAGGATGTTAAGTGTAGTAGACTCTAAATACTTGATATTATCTCATGTAGGCGACTAGGTTATAGTGATCATTGTGGATTGAATGAGTTTAATCACTTGCTCAAAAATAGGGATAGGTAATTCTTCGTTTATCTAAAAAGCCATTTCTTCTTTCTGCAACTCATTATCAAAGTTTCCAAATGTTATCGTTTTGACCCTACATATTCTGCAAGTTTCTTTCAGAATATTCTCCATTTATATGTTATATATTCTGTCTTTTATGTTTTCTTAAATATTTTTGCTGTCTGTGTATTGGATTTCATTTGGTGCTGTTGTCTGTTTTTGAATGTATCTGTCATCAAATATTTTATTGTGTCTACCAGCAATTACCGCTACGTTCTTTTATTCTATTGTCGGGTTGACGTCTTTCGGCTTTATGATCGTATTTTAGTGTGTACTTCTGTTACATGCGCGCACATTTTCAAGTTATCCATATCTTTTTAAATTTCCTATCATCGTAGTATATCAATCTTTTAGTGTTAGGAGTGGTTTTGCCATACATTTTTTTGTGTTTCCGTTAGTTTTTTAAATGTATTTGTCATTACATATTTTATTTACTTCATCAACAGTTTCTGCAACATTCTTTTACTGTGTTGCAGGGTTGACGTCTTCTGTCTTTGTAATCATATTTTAGTCTGTGCAGCTATTTGATGCAGGTATGTTCTCAGCTTATTTATATATATTGAAATTTTATGTCGTCATAGTATATGAACTTTTTAATGTTAGGAGAGGCTTTGTCTTGCGTCCCGTTACAAATTTATTTTTTATCTGTAACAAGAGTAGTTTCATGTCCTATATTGTGTTTCGTCTTTCCATACGTAGCTTTGATATTTCTTTTATCTTTTCGTTTATGATGTCTACTGCTATCTTTAGAATCCACGGTCCAAACGCACACGTCATCAATCCGTTCCTGAAGGTGTCGCTTCATCTTCTACTTCAACTTTTGATGTTGCATGTCAAACACATCTCCAATCACTGCGTCATGCCTCGGTTCTTAGATCCTCTGCACGAGCTAACTTACGATCTGATGGGCCTATGCTTATTGAATGTAGTATTCCTTCTGATAGCATGCCAAACAATGATGGTCACCCTGTTATATCTGCAGACTATGTGGATTTGGGAAGGTGTGACGAGGTTTGTGAGTTTTGCGGTGCACTTTTTTGGTTTGCTGAACGGTTGACCTCTTTTCCTCTTGGTCGAAGGCCTCGATATCATAGATGTTGTAGAGCCGGAGGTGTTGTCTTACCTTATCCACTAGACCCTCCACCTCTGCTGAAAAAATTGTTTTCTGACCCTGATTTTCAGATCAGTATACGTGCCTACAACTCAATGTTTTCTATGACTTCTTTTGGTGCTACTGTTGATGCCTCTATAAATTAGAGTATGGGACCCTACGTCTTCCGTGTGGCCGGCCAGGTCTGTCATTGGATAGGATCAGTATGTCCATACCCTGGTGACAGACCTAGGTTTTTACAGATGTATGTATTTGATGGTGAGAACAAAATTTCAAATAGGTTACGGTGCTTTTCTGACGAGGGTGCAGCAACTATGTCTACAGTGGTTGTCTCTGCACTCATTGCGATGCTTGATGAGGTTAATGGGTATGTTAAACTTTTCCGGACAGCACGAGATTTGTGTAATCAGCCTGTTATTCCGGATTTCTCTGTTAGGCTTTTTAGCCGAGCCACCGACAGAAGGTATGACAACCCTGTAACCGGTGTTATAGGAGCTATTGTCTGTGACTCATACATAGCATCGGAAGACTTCGACATTATTATTCATGGAAAAGACAACACTCCTCATAGGGTGAGCAAGCTTCACCCCGCTTATATGCCTTTGCAGTATCCACTCCTCTTCCCCTATGGAGACCAAGGATGGTCACCTGAATTACAGATATCAACAGGTGAGACTGTAGACAGCCGTAATCTTACACCGTCCATGTTTTACAGCTACCAAATTCATGACTGCTTAGATGTGTATACTCATATCCTGCATGCTGGTCGCTTATTCCAACAGTACATCGTTGATGCCTATATTTGCGTTGAGCATTCAAGGCTTGAATATGTATGAAATAACCAGCAGGAATTCCGCTGTGAGTTTTTAGACGGTGTCCAGATGCTATTTGTCAAGGTGATACGGAGGGAAAAAGTGTAGGTAAACGTGTGGTTTTGCCATCATCATTCACCGGTGGTCCTAGATATATGTATAAACATTACCAGGATGCATTGGTGTTATGTCGTGTGTACGGTAATCCACAGTATTTTATCACGTTCACATGCAATGTCAAATGGCCTGAAATTCTGAGAGAAATTGCTGCTGTTGGTGTTTCATGCACACAAGATAGGCCTGACATTATAGTAAAGGTATTTTAGATGAAAGTACGCGCTTTCATCAAATACCTTAATACGGTGAAACCATTCGGCGATCTTACGGCAGGGACTACTACCTTCCTTTGCCTTAAATCTATATCCCAAATGTCTTATATATGTAAAGCGTTGTTTATTCTAAATATATTTTCCTGCTTATCTCAGAACTCTACACTATTGAGTTCTAGAAGAGAGGACTCCCTCATTGTCATATATTAATATGGGTCGCGGAGTCTTATCGTATTCGTAATGCAGAAGACGTGGACCGATATGTAAGTGATGAACTACCTGATCCAGATACTGATCCTGTATTATATAGGATAGTAACAAGTTTCATGCTGCACGGTCCATGTGGATTACTAAGATTGAACTCCCCCTGTATGAAAGACGGTGTCTGCACAAAAAAATATCCAAAACCTTATGAGTTGCAGACAACTATAGACGCAGCCGGATATATTCATTACAAAAGGCGCAAGGATAATCGTCAATGTTTAAGGCGTGGTCTCCCCTTGGATAATGGGTTCATTGTTCCGTATAATAGAAAGTTACTTCTGCATTTTGATGCGCATATTAATGTTGAATATTGTGGATGGAGTATGTTAATCAAGTATCTATTCAAATATATTTCCAAAGGTGCGGATAGAGTTCGCTTTGCATTAATAAACAACCATAATGATGGCGACAGGAATGCAAATAATACACCATAGATTGTTGATGAGATAAAAAATTATCTTGACGGTCGTTTCGTGTGCCCCCACGAGGCCTCATGGCGAATATTTGCCTTCCCTATTCACCATCGGAATCCACCCGTGCAAATTTTAGCTGTACATTTGGAAGGTAGACAAAACATTACTTTTCGGCAATCACAACGTTTATTGGACATTGTTAACAGCGAAAGTGCGGTAAAAAGTACACTAACCGAATGGCTTGCCAACAACGTTGCTGAAAAAGAGTTGCAGGCAATATCATCAAATAACGGGTTACATCTTCGGTATATCGATTACCTTTCAAAATATACATGGGATGTGGTCTCAAAGTCATGGATTAGAAGAACGTCTAGGCGAACACCAGCTATTGGAAGGCTTGCCTACATTCACCCTACATGTGGCAAATTGTTTTATTTAAGAATGTTGCTTAGGTATCAAAAAGGATGTTGTTCATTCACGGATATACGCACCGTGTGTGGTCAGGTGTTTGAAACTTATCGTCAGGCATGTGAGAAGTTAGGTTTAATAGGGAATGATAAAGAATGGTCAACAACAATCGTTGAAGCGTCTGAGTGGGCAACATCCAAAGAAATCAGATTACTATTTGTTCATATACTGTTGTTTTGTAACGTTGCAAGTCCAACAACATTATGGGAATCAACATGGAAGACTATGTCAGAGGATTTCACATACAGTATTGATGTTACACTACGCGCCTCAAACAAATCAATAAATGATGAGGTTCTGAAACAATTTGTTTTTTATGAACTTGAACTGCTTCTAAATTCCAACAATAGTCCAATGTCTTTATCAGATTTCGGCCTACCACTACCTGCGGAGAATACAATGTCAACTTTAAGAAATGTATTATTACTTGAGGAAAAAAGTTATGATAGAGAGGCAATGCACCGTGAGCATTTACTGTTAAAGACGAACCTGCAGGCCGAACAGAGGGCCGTCTATGATCATGTTATGCATGCTTTTGTCACGTCATCACAACTTTTGGTTTTTGTCTATGGCCATGGCGGTTCTGGTAAGACATACCTATGGAAGACAATCATTACTGCTTTAAGATCAGAAGGTCACATAGTGCTAGCAGTAGCAGCATCAGGAATTGTGTCATTATTATTACCATCTGGTCGTACGGCACATTCAAGGTTTAAGATACCACTTGAATTAAATGATGAGTCGGTTTGTAATATTAAGAAGAACACTAATCTATCCAAACTTCTTCTAGAGACAACTTTAATAATCTGGGATGATGCACCAATGAGTGACCGCAGATGTTTTGAGTCGCTTGACAAAATGTTGAGAGATTTGACAGGCGAAATTGCCTCCCCTTTTGGTGGTAAATCAGTGCTATTGGGTGGTAATTTTAGGCAAACACTCCCAGTTAAACCCAAAGATACAAAAGAAGACCTCATTGCCTCATGTCTTCCAAGGTCATATCTCTGGAAGTATTTTGTTGTATATATTCTTTCTACCAATTTAAGAGTTGCAACAGCATGTTCGCATAATATATCACAGACTGACACTCAGGCATTCGCTGATTGGTTATTAAGAATTGGAAACGGTGAGGAGGGTGAACCATCAGTCCAAGGACAAACGGATATGAAAGTTATTTCTATTCCTGACAGCATGGTCATTCCAGATGGTGATTTCTCTCTATCAGATCTTATTAGGTTCGTTTATGATGATAACAGCCTCCTAAATCCAACATCAGTATCACTTGCGAAACGTGCAGTTATATGTCTGAAAAATGAAACTGTTGATGAGATAAACGATATTGTTTTAGGCTTATCGTCGGGCGATTGTGTCTCCTATTTAAGCACGGATTCAATGGTTCCACATGCTAGAAATGCTGGTGATTTTGATATAATGTATCCTGTTGAATGCTTAAATGTATTAAACTTACCGGATTTCCGAAACATTGCTTCAAGCTAAAAAAATACACCTGTTATGCTTATTCGTAATATAGATCAAAAAAACGGTTTGTGTAACGGTACTATATTGTTAGTATCACAGTTGTTGCCAGATGTTATAGAGGCACATATAATAACAGGTAACTCAGTTGGCAATAGGGTTTACATTCCAAGAATTAACTTTGTTCACAACGCAAAAGATTTGCCTTTTGTTTTTATAAGGAGGCAATTCCCTGTTACAATATGTTATGCCATGACAATTAACAAAAGCCAAGGTCAAAGCCTAAGCAAAATAGGAATATACCTCCCCGAACCAATTTTTGGTCATGGTCAACTTTATGTTGCACTTTCTAGGGCAACTACCTCTAAATCGGTTAAAATCTTAACCAAAAAGAGTGTTGAAAATAGTGATAATAAAACAATAAATATTGTTTATACAGAACTATTAGACGAGTTGAAAAAAAGACAGGTTAGCCTCACGTATACAATGCTTATTTTACCCTAACTTTATAAACATAACAAAGCCAAACAAACCAGATCTACTCATATCTATTACGCTAACAATATTTACATTTGACATCTGAAACAGGTGATTATCGATGGAAGACACCGGGATTTCAGCACTTAGACCAGGTGGTCAGACACCAGAACTTGAGGTCCGTGTCATACTTTATTGGAAACCTGCATTCCGTGACAATGAGATCTGTTACGTGTTCGTGGACAAGGAGGTAGGCACACACCATAAAAAATTATAAATTTACCCTCATATTTTACCTTATTAACGAAATTACAACCGCAAATACATGGATAATTTCCTATGTTTTGACCCCAATACATGTAAATAGCAAAGAATAGAGATGTTATTAGTGTAAATTGTTCATTATAACTAATTGGTTGTTAGTTAAAAAAAGTAGACCCCTGAGATCTCAACTTTAAATCATGTAGGATTTATATATGTTTCAACAGTATAAGCACCTTATGTTATAAATAGAATTCATTTGGAGAATCTTAAACAAAACTTAAAAGAAAAAAAAAACCCCGGTTTTAATTTAGTAAGTTTCCTCGCAACAGGGCATAGGCATACAGGCAATGGCAAGGGGGAGAGATCAAAGGATGGTTTTCTCAAAGTTGAAGGTACAAAGGTGCTACAAAATTAACGGATATGCATGCACAGAGCCTGACAAATACACATCAACTTTAATACATCCGGCTTACATACGTATTGGGTCAGCATCTGTATTCACACCAATACCAGACACACCTGAATTACCAAGACAATATTTTGAGTTCTTCAGTCGGCAAAGGTTGGAATCATCACACGCCAAAATCAAGGAGTCTGTTCAAGGTCAAAATAGGGTTATATTAGGTAATTACATATCTTATATCAACTTTTCCAATCAAAGTAGCAATAATTTGTCTTCATAAAAATCTCTCATCTTTTTATTACAGATTATATAGGAATTCTGCTACGAATGGAAGACAACACCACCAATAATGGAAAACCTTACATGGCTATGACCTTAAGAGACTGTAGGTAAGAATAAATACAAACACAAATACATTAAATAGGATCAAATATACCATAGAAATTAAAAAATAAATATTACTGATACCGTTCGTAATTTATCATATCACTAGACAGTACTCATATGTCAACATAATTTATAATTGTCTCATGTTTAATGTTTATTAGCCTCTTATTATAGAATAAACATCTTGATATGAATGACATTCCATGGTTATTAACTTCAACCCTATAAAATGAATAATTAGCATCATACTTAGTTACTAAATATTTGCTTTCAAAAAATTTCAGCAACAAGGAAGTCACCATCAGGCTATGGGAAGAAATTGCAACCTCATCATCTCAATTTCTAAGAGTTTCAATAGAGTCATCTGTAGAGCCTACAATACTTGCATTAACAGCACTCGGGCTAACTGATTTCATGGGTAAAAAAAACAACTAATAGTTGACATATAAAAAAAATTCTTACATATCGATTATAAACAGGAAAATTACAACTACAATCAACAAATGCAACCCATGTGTACGTGAATCCATCAACACCCAAAACCCACACCCTCCTGAATATGTAAGTCACAAAATTTTCTTTATATATATACACAGAAAAAAATATAAAACTTCCTATCTACCGTAGCTTTGAAAAGTTGGAAGTAGAAAGAGGCAGTTCAGAAACACAAAGAGGCACAAGTACCGAAGTGCAGGCACCTCAGAAAGCCAACAACAAAGTATCAGAGCTTCAAGCAAAAGACCCGAGAGAACTGAAGGTAATGTAAAACTCAACAAAAATGCAATTCCATATATCTGTTAAGAAGCAAATGATGTATGTGCACCTTAAAAAGCATACAAGAAAATTGTTATATGAAAATGAGTCTTTCTTGATCAGATTAAGATCAGGAATAATTCAAAACAAAGTTCAAGCTTCAAACATAATGCATAATTGCAAAAACAAGTAAAATGTAAACATCATGGTTTATCAAATGCACCTCCAATGAGGTAGTGAAAATTTCTCATAGATGATATATCAAATCATGTTCTGGACAAACTAATAAAATAACTTATATACCGGATCCCGCCTAATGATTGCATTATTACATAATTTTTTGCCTAACTTACAATGTTGAACAACTCATTTAAATTGTTTTTGTTGTTCGAGCAAACAACGTTTTGTGTTCTATGAATGAATCTTAAGTTTATTCACAACAAACATGGGTTTATTACTGTAATATCCAATCTTATAAAACTCGACACAATTTCAGGGAAATATATTCACCATCAAAGCAGCAGTGTCTGAGATACATACGGATAAAGAATGGCATAATATAGGATGCCCCAACTGTGATCAAGGTCTCATGAAAACAGGAGATACATGGTTCTGCTCAACTCACGGAACTATTATCAACCCAACAGAAATGTACAATTCCACATTCTATCAAACCTCATTATTCAATGTCAAATTTTTAACAAATTGATTTAAACTTAACACTCAAATATACAATTAACACAAAATCCTCATGCAGATAGCAAATCAACGCTACAATCTCTGATGATACAGGTAGCATCTCAGCACTGATCTTCAACGAACCATCTACAAAACTTGCTGGAATGACATGTGAGGATATGCTGGCCACCGAAAATCCTGACATCACCTTACACAACATCAGGAACAGGGAGGCTGTTTTCCACATCCAGGCAAACAAAAACAACCGAACAGCAACCTTACATTGCACCGTGATAAAGGTTGACGTAACAGCAGAAGACATTTCCACCACAAACACTCCTGCACCGTCAACACCATCGACAACTTGGTCACTACACAGATCTGAGGCAAGCACATCAACAAAACGTCCTCTATTTCAAAAAGAAAGTAAGAAGAAATATCACAAAATCTAACACCAAAACATACATAATGTTGTTTAACGTTAAACAAAATATCTAACATCACAGGTCAACCAGCCGGAAAAAAAAAGGAAGACTAGCAACCTGCGTCAAAAAACTTTTGGAGTCGCTGCCTTTTTTATTAGCATGCCAAACAACTTGCTGCGACCAAGAAAATGACGACCATAAATTCTTTTGCCGAAAAAGGTCATCTGGCTAACCAGCCCCTGATTTTGCAGGACTGCTAATAGTAGGAAGTAACCAGTAGAACACCATGTAAATAATAGTAGTAGTAGAATGTAAACAACTGTTCGCGACCAAAAAAACGATGAAGGCCCCAAATCCTTTTGCTATAACAGGTTACCTGGCTGTACATATTGTGTGACAAAGCCACTGATTTTGCAACAGTAGTAATAGAATGTAACTATCACTGTCCGATGTAAAAAAACCGTACAAAGTAATGCAATATCGCGCAACGCGCGTGCCGGGTATCACCTAGTTAGATCAAAAAAGCTATTCAAATCAAGAATTATTAACTATGAAGCTCTGATGGATGCACAAAAGTCAACATTTTAACTTTCCAAACAATGCAAGCCAACATGTTCTCAATAGCATTGGATCTGACATAAAAGAACACTGAGGCATACAATATCCATTCAGATGTAATTTTATTTTCAACCATTGTGAAATCAACATCTTTTCACAACCTACATAAAGTCAGTTCCCAGCGCCTCACTGGCGGGCGCTGGTTGGCTGCTTTTTTTTTGGTTGTCACGTTTTTTTCTTTGGTATTACTATGTTAGGGTCGGTTCTGGTTGTGTATTTGTTGTGTGTCTCAGTTGGTTAGGGTTTTTTTTAAGGGGTGCCCGGTTTGATTCCTGGAGGTGCTGCTTTTTCCATTTTTTTGTTCTATAGGGTTAGTGGGACACGTGTTGTTTCCCTGTTTCTTGGCTTGGTGACGTGTTCCTCAAACACGTATATTCTTCGCTGCATTTGAAGGTTGTAATCTTCTTCGCTGCCATTCGATTCTCAGTTGGTTCTCTCCTTTCATTTGTAGGGGCGTAATGTTCCCTTTCTGGTGTCTGTTTTCGTTGTTTTTTTACGGTA
>BJCN01327024.1:3545-15282 GCA_018326445.1 Flaveria brownii
CTTTTCAAAACAAAGAAGAAAACGTTGTAACTTGTAACCTCTCAAAAGTCAAAAGTTGCAATAAACATCATCTCCGCCGGATCGTGGAGTTTCAAGGTTCAGCATACACTCCTAAAGTAAACAGTACACCGCAGCAGCAATGTTATTATGATTATTATTATTATTGTTGTTGTTATTTAATTTAAGCTGTAGTTGAAGAAGAAGAAGAAGACGACGAAGTGTGAAGGAATTGGGGCGAGCGGAAGGCGAAACCCTAATTTATGAGGAGGTGATGGCGTGTGTTTATATTCCGGTACAAAATTCTGAGGAGGAAGTACGAGTGGCTCTGGACCAGCTTCCTCGCGATGCAACGGATATTCTTGACATTCTTAAAGCCGAACAAGCTCCTCTTCATCTCTGGCTCATCATCGCGGTATCAATTTCACAATTTCTATTCATTACTTGATGTTTCAAGCCCCCAAGAGGCCACCACCCATTCAACTCTCACCACACCACATGTCATAAAAGCCGATCTACCCCTATGTTTCATTCAATTACACCATTATCCTAACAAACTAATTCATTTAGGTCAGAATTAGGTTTGCATAATGAATTGTTTGAGCTTGCATGTTGCCAATTGCTTGTTTTTTTATCCTCTCTATATGTATTCATTTGGCGCAGAGGGAGTACTTTAAACAAGGAAAGATTGAACAGTTCCGCCAAATTCTGGAAGAAGGATCCAGTCCTGGTATATAATGTCACATTATTGTTCTATTGATATAATTTGTTGTCAAACTTTAGAATGGTCTCATTCTGACCTGTCTGCTTTGCAGAAATTGATGAATATTATGCCGATGTTAGATATGAAAGAATCGCCATCTTAAATGCCCTGGGGGCCTATTACAGCTACCTTGGGAAAATTGAGACAAAACAAAGAGAAAAGGAAGAACATTTTATTTTGGCAACTCAGTACTACAACAAAGCTTCCAGAATCGATATGCACGAGCCTTCTACTTGGATTGGCAAAGGTAACAAACATAATCAGATTCTTCTAGCACACTTCATTTTTAGTCAACCATAAAGGAGAGTACAAATTTTCAACTGCTGTGAAATCACTGATGAAACGTAATAACAATTAATAAAATAAAACTGGGAATATTTTTCTAGATTGCTCTTCTTGATTTTTCTGAACAGACCAACTAGGGACTTTAAAATTGCATTAATGCACCAGGTCTCATAAACCACTAGCTAGCGTATTCTTTTGGTTACAGGTCAGCTTTTACTAGCAAAGGGTGACGTGGATCAGGCTTTTGCTGCATTCAAGATTGTATTAGATGGAGACCGAGATAATGTTCCTGCTCTTCTTGGTCAGGTATATTCTTATTGATTTATATTTCATCCTAAATCCGATGCTGGTTTTGTCCATGAGTTCGTGTTGTAGAAAGAGATACATATCTATATGAGGGCCCAAGGGCTATGTTACCTGTCATTAGAGGCTTGTTTTTAAAAAGCGTGATGTGCTCCGAGGCATTTAGGTTTCCGAAAGCTGAGGCACAATGCTAGAGCATTGATGTATGTACAACTAAATATGTTTTATGCATATCAAAAGCTGAATCTCTCTCATCTCTGTTACACTTCAGCTTCTTCCATCACATAGACCATAATCTCTTCATCCTTTTGGTCGTTTTTACATATGCCTATTTCAATAATGCTTCTTATGATGCTTATCAGACAAATTTATTAGTTCTTCTGGTGCTGATCACGTAACTTGGATTAATGCAGGCTTGTGTTGAGTTCAATCGCGGGAAATACTCCAGTTCTTTGGAGATGTACAAGGTTATTTTACTTTTTTGCATAGTTTGTTATTTGATTTTGTAGATTGCATGCACCTTGTGGAGGTTGGGAACTTGTGAACATAATGTTATATTTTATAACAATTCATTGCACCTCTATATCCCACTAGGTTTTAGTTATATATTATTCTAAATTTCGATTCCTTTGAAAGAGGGTCTTGCAAGTGTATCCCGGATGTCCTGCAGCTGTACGACTTGGCATAGGTCTCTGTCGCTACAAATTAGGTCAGTTTGAGAGGGCCAAGCAGGCATTTGAGCGTGTGTTGCAGGTAAGTCATGCTAAAAATAAAAATTAATAAACACACTTTTTTCATAGCATTGTTTGTTATACAACATCTGTTTCTAATGTCTAATTATGCTCATTTACCTTCTAATCGCAGTTGGATCCAGAAAATGTTGAGGCACTTGTCGCACTTGGAATTGTGGATTTACAATCCAATGAAGGTTGGTCTTGTCTTGTTGATGCAATTAAATATATGTATCTGTGTATTTATTTTTGTCTATCTGTCATGCTGTTGGTTGCAGCTTCTGGAATTAGGGGGGCAATGGAAAAGATGCGAAGAGCCTTTGATATTTATCCATACTGTGCAACGGCACTAAATTATCTGGCAAACCATTTCTTTTTTACTGGTCAACATTTTCTAGTTGAACAGTTGACTGAAACAGCTCTTGCTGCAACTACTCATGGCTCAACCAGGGCACATTCTTATTATAACCTTGCACGGTCATATCATAGCAAGGTTTGTTCAAATCTGTCATTCATTTGCAACATTCTGATTAGCAATCTTCTAGCTATTCAAATCTTGCGAGGTGCTAAGTATTCATTAAATGCCCAAACATCCAAAATAAGCTTGAGTTCTTGTTTCATTTCACCTACTGAAGTTCAATGAAATGCTTGGACATTACATATTCAATTCTTTTTTTTTCAAACTGTGATTGGTAAAGTATTTCTCGCATGTTGATAGTTCCATTCATTTACCATACTTTCATATTACATGTTGAAACTTTTGTTTGATCAGCATCATTTTTTATTTCACCAAAGAACATAATGAATCATGTATTCTTGTTGTATATACGAGTTCATTATGTGGTTTATCTTCCTTTTTTTTCCTTTTCAATCGAAGCGGGTTACCATTTCTAATTAAAGATTCTTACACTTACATGTGTCATTTACATTTCATGATGTTTATACCTCTTATGAATCATGTTTTCGTGTTGTATGTACGAGTTCATTATGTAGTTTATCTTACTTTTTTTCCTTTTAAATCAAAGTGAGTTACAATTTTTAATTCAATATTCTTACAGTTACAAGGTGTCATTTACATTTCATGATTTTATACCTCTTTTAAGCAACATATTTGTTATTTAATGGCTGTAAAAGGTCTTTTTGCTTTGAATGCAGGGTGATTATGAAAAAGCTGGACTATACTACATGGCATCTGTAAAGGAAGTCAATAAGCCACAAGATTTCATTTTACCTTTTTACGGTTTGTTCATTAAACTCAAAAAGTTAATTTTTACAATTTTAAGTTATTCTGATTATCATTTTGTCCCATTTTTGCTTAGCAGCAAAATATTTCACCTTACCTTTTTCCTTTTCGACATATTTTCATTCATTTTGCTTTTTGCTAGCTCTCAATTTGCTTCTTTTTTTTAGGGTACTTAATGTTTGTTGTAGAACTATGGTCTAGAATTGTTTAGATGGCAATTCATACATATATGCTTTTATTTACAAGTAATGGTTGTATATTAAAACAGGTCTAGGACAAGTACAACTAAAATTGGGAGACTTCAAAAGCTCTCTATCAAATTTTGAGAAAGTTTTGGAAGTTTATCCTGAGAATTGTGAGACCTTGAAGGCAAGTGACAGAATTTGAAGCGAGTTTGCTTTAAGTTTTAATAGTTTTCTACCTTTTCCAACTCTTACTGACTGAATTTGGACTTGTTTGAAGCAGGCTGTTGCTCACATTTATCTTCAGCTTAACCAGACTACGAAGGCTCATGAAGCTCTGAAAAAAGCAATCAAAATTGATCCTCGAGATCCAGAGGTTACACTATTATTATTATGATTTTGATGTAACTTTAGGTATAAAGTAGCACAGGATCCTGAGTTTATGTTCCTTGCACTTTTTTCCATCTGTTTAACCTTGGTGCAGGCCTTTCTGGATCTTGGAGAATTGTTAATTTCAACTGACTCTGGAGCTGCTTTGGATGCATTTAAATCTGTAAGAAATTAATATTTTCTATTGCCTTGGATTGCTGCAATGTTGTCACTGTGCTGCATTCTTTTTCAGTTTGACTGTTTATAGTCAATGATATTAGAGTTTAGACCACTATGAATTGAACTTGCTGTAGCTTCTAAGTTTCTGTGAGTAAATGGTTTTTTTAAGAGCTTTTTATTTTTCAAGCTAATTATTAGTCCGGTATTATGTTCTATCTAATAATTATTTTTTAAGTATTATGATTAAATTATTATTTTGATAGAACCTTAGGGCTTATCTGTGGATAGAATAGGAATTAGTTATCAATTGGGATAGGCTCTGTATAGCTGTATATTTACTTCTTTTGTTGTTTTGATTATTAATTAGATAGATAACATTTTTTAAAGTTTTTTCTCAAGCTTCCACAGATTTCTTGTGTCTATAAGCTTGTATAAAGTTGTATAGGTGTTTGGTATGAGGCTAAATCTGACAAATCTTTGTTCCTGCGTTTTTAATGAACTTGTACTTGCTGGTAGATACCGTAGATGACCATTTCAGAATGGAGGTGATTTGTACACAACTTTTGTTTTAATTCACACACTACTATATATGTTTAAATAATTCTACCCTCTATCCATTATACTCATATTTTATTCGTTTAATGGTATGAGGGTGGTATTAGCCTAATTTAACATATTTTTTTTATGAAGTAAAAATTGTTGTGTAAAAATCACCGCCCTTTCGGAGTAATCAAGACTCATGTTAGATAAATGTTAATATTGTTTATCGTAGGTATCCATGTTTTACATTGCTGATCCTTGAGTTTCTTGTATCTTTTGATAGGCACGTAATCTTTTAAGAAAGGCAAATGAAGAAGTATCAATCGAGCTTCTCAACAATATTGGTGTTCTTCATTTCGAAAGAGGAGAATTCGAGGTTTGCCTTGTTCTTTCACCTCCATATGTTCTGGACTATTTCAACTTTATTTTAAATAGAGTGTATTTCAAATATCTTGATGCCTTTGTGCGTGTGTTTATTTATTTTATTATATATTATTTTAAATTCAGCTTGCGCTACAAACTTTTAAAGAGGCCCTTGGGGATGGAATATGGCTCAAATTAATAGATACCGAACCACACTCGGACTCTATTGGGGCTTCATACTCTGATCCTATTAGAAAAGCATTGTACCAACCAATTGATTCCAGTTTAGCTGCCCGGAAGTACAAGGACATGCAATTGTTTCATAATCTTGAGAAAGATGGTATTTCTGTGGATTTACCATGGGATAAGATTACAACATTGTCCAACCTTGCTAGACTGTTTGAGCAGTTGCACAAGACTGAAACTGCTAGCTTACTGTACCGTTTGATCTTGTTTAAGGTAATGCTATGAGCATGGAGTATGATTTCATTACATGTTCTGATGAAGAACATAATATTAATAGACAGTATAAACTAGCTTTGCTATTATTATTTGGGCCTTTGGGGTAATGCCGTAGATTACGTACTTAGGTTGGTAGTCTATTTTGGTAAACATGCTCACTAATCTTCTGACATGGTAATTATGCTTTTCTGAAACAAGCTAATATAGTAATTGTCTGATGACCGTTTTTTGCTTATCTGCATTTTTTCTGACGATGTGGCTTATCAATAACTTATTAAACTAGTCTATCTTAGAAAAGTGCAATTACCAAACCCACTCATTTCAAATGATGTATAATGCTAAACTAGTCCATTTTCTGAATAAGTGTTGCCTTGTCATCTATTTTACTGGCTATACAAGTTACCTGTCTACAAATTACCAAACCATCCATTTAAAAAAAGTATTATCTCCAGCTTGGAGCATTATTGTACGTAAGCAGTTGAATATTTAGGAGCATTTAAGGTCATGTTAGGTTGTGAATTGTGATATATAGGGTTGGGTTTAAATGAAAACCAAGAGAAATTGTGAAAACAAATAAACCAAATCTCCACCTTTGATGTATTAAGATCAATGGCTCATATATTTTACATTTTGTACACATGGTCCCACAAGAGTACAAGCTTCTATTTGATTAATATCTGATTTTATCTTTTAATCTTCTGCATGCCATTCTTTTTCGATTTTATACTTTAATCTTCTGCATGCCTTCCTTTTTTATTTTATCCTTTAATCTTCTACATGCCATTCTTTTTCTTTGAGCCGCAGTTTCCTGAGTATGTAGATGCTTACCTAAGGCTTGCTGCTATTGCAAAATCACGGAATAATGTTACATTGAGCATTGAACTGGTTCGTAACATTTTCTTCACATCCTTGTTTACACTTTATTTTTCTCTTCATTTTGGGTCTAGATGTTAACTATGTGTTTGTTTTTTCTTCTTTTAACTGTAGATCCATGATGCGTTGCAAGTGGATGACAAAAACCCTGATGCATTATGCATGCTGGGTGACTTAGAGCTTAAAAATGATGATTGGCTCAAGGCAAAAGATACCTTTCGTGCAGCAAAGGATGCATCTAATGGAAAAGATTCTTATGCTACTCTTTGTCTGGTAATTTCTTTTCAGAATCATATTTTAAATTTATGTGCAGAAAACACTAACAAATCATGCAACACGTATGTTGGATATAGGGGAACTGGAACTACTTTGCAGCAGTCAGATCTGAGAAAAGAGCTCCTAAGTTGGAAGCAACTCATCTGGAAAAAGCAAAGGAATTATACACAAAGGTTTGATAGTTTACATTTTTTCCTGATTTTTCCAATTTTAATTAGGTGCAACATAACTTGCGTTTATTAATGATTTTAGCAAGCAAGTTTCATTTTCTTAACGATTGTAGCAGAGAGTGACCTGTTTAACCCTTTAGAAGTCGCCTTCTTGTTGATTTTCCAGAAGTTGCTGATGTGGCATCTTATTTGTTAGTTACTCATTTTAGAGGCACTTTACTTAACATCTGACATGATGTTTTTTAATTTCGAAAGGCAAATATTTAAAAAAGATTTCTTTAATAGGTTGTAAATAAAGTTATTCTGTTTTTCTTGACATAAGCAATTTTTTATTAGGTGGCATCTGGTGTAACAGATGACATGGCGTCAACCAGTGCCACATCAGTAGCTTACATGTAACCTCATCTAAAATGAGGCTGGTTGATAGAATTGGTAATAAATTGTAAGGTTCTTATAATTTTGCACCTAACTCGCTGTTAAAATGGTGAAAAAGGGTAAAGTTCATTTCTATTTGACTGTTTCATGAGACAAAACAAAAGTTCAGTTTGATCATTACTGAGCAGTTGTGATAGGTAACTATAGAAAAATTCAAAAATCACCATGATTTACCAATTTTCAGGTTTTGGTAGAGCATCCAGCTAATATGTATGCTGCCAACGGTGCTGGTGTGGTGCTGGCTGAAAAAGGTCAATTTGATATTGCAAAAGAGCTTTTTACACAGGTTAGCTTAAGGTTTTTACAAATGCTTTGTAATTGACAAAAGTAGCTAGTTAATTAATTTAACTTTTCATATTTACATTATTATTGTAGGTTCAAGAAGCTGCTAGTGGAAGTGTTTTTGTTCAGATGCCAGATGTGTGGATAAATTTAGCACATGTTCATTTCGCTCAAGGAAATTTCTCATTGGCTATTAAAATGGTACTACATGCTTTTCTCTGGCACTCATTTTTTCTTCTTTTTACTTTTGAAATTGATATTAATTAATATATTATTTTTTGCAGTATCAAAATTGTTTGCGCAAGTTTTTTTACAACACAGACAATCAAATTCTTTTATATTTAGCCCGTACGCATTATGAAGCTGAACAATGGCAAGATTGTAAAAAGACTTTACTGAAAGCCATCCATTTGGCACCTTCAAATTACACATTAAGATTTGACACAGGAGTCGCCCTGCAGAAGTTCTCTGCCTCAACATTACAAAAAACAAAAAGAACTGTTGATGAGGTGACTGATTAAACTAATAATCTTTTAAATTTGTTTGTTTATATACATGTGATAATCCAAATCTTTTCTTCTATAGGTGCGTGCAACGGTTGCTGAGCTTAAGAATGCTGTTCGTGTATTTAGTCAGTTATCAGCAGCTTCAAATCTACAGTTTCATGGGTTTGATGAAAAGAAAATTGAGACTCATGTTGGATATTGCAAGCATTTGTTAGAGGCTGCAAAAGTCCACTGTGATGCTGCCGAACTGGAAGACCAACAAAATAGACATAGACTAGAACTTGCTCGCCAGGCAGCAATACGTGAGGAAGAGAGTCGACTGGCTGAAGAACAGAAGAAAGTGAAGGTTAGTTAACTTAGCTATGTTCAATAAATATTGTTAAATTTATGATTATTTTGTGTGTGTATATTTATGTTCTGTTACAAACACAGTTAGAAAAACGAAAACAAGAGGATGAGCTGAAGAAGGTGATGCAACAGGAACAACATCTAGAGCGTATTAAGGTTAGTCATCTGCATTTCGAAATAAAAATGAATTCACACCTTTTTTTATCTGATTTTAGCAACCAACTACAAAGTACATGATAAATGGAAACCAATTTAAAATTTATGCCACTTTTAGCAACCAGCCTCCGTTCGACTGATTTTATCTAAAATCAACTTGTTGATGTGGATGCCTGCCGTGCCTGCCGCCACATCAGATAAGAACAAAACAAACAAACGTATCCTAAAATATCCCATTCATAGAGTAGGGGCTGAGGAGGGAAAGATGAGGGTAAACCTTACCTGTATCCTAGGGATAGAGAGATTGCTCTCAAAGTGACCCCTAACTCGAACAAACCCTTTCTTTTCTGTTTTTAGAGTACAGGTAGCATAATATAATTACTAGTAGCAGAAATAGGAAAGAGTAGGGCAGGAAAGGGAGTCATATCAGATACCAATATGCAAAAAAAATATAGCTTATATGAAACGAAGATTGAAAATAAGTTTAAAAACACATTTAAAAACTATCTTTTTTAATTGTAATAAAAATAATTTTTACTTTTAAAGTCACATGGCACTTGGCATATACATATGTTCCAAATTGCAAAAATAACCAAGAAGATTTCACGTCAACAACATAAAATTTATGCCACTTTTGGCAACCAGCCTCATGTTAACTGATTTTACATGCAATCTACTTGCTGTGTGGATACCATGCCTGCTGTCACATTAGATATCACATATACAAAAAAAAAAACCTAATATGAACTTAAGATAAAAAATATATGTATATTTAGTAACGCATTTAAAAATGACCTTTCTAATTGCAATATAAAATGCTTTTTTACTTGTAAACTCAAATGCCACATGGCACATGCATATATGCTAAATTGATAAAATAACCAAGAAATTGTCAATGGCAACCATTTTTTAAAAATAGCAAAAAATTGACCTGCTACCTGTGAAGCAAAATATTGGTAATAAACTGTAACTTTCGTTGCTGCAGAGGGTAAAAATAACTTGGTTGCTAAAGTTGGTAATAAAGTGTGAGGTTGATTTCTGTTTTGCTCCTAATTTAAAGCGGGTTGCAGAAATCTTGAAAAAGCGTAAAATTTGTATCTTTTTCATGCAGTTTGATTTATATTCTCTGCATCCACTTTCTTATTAAACACTGAATTCCAATTATTGAACTTATTGCCATAGGAACATTGGAAGAGTAGCGGGTCAAAGCGAAAAGATAGGGGTCAAAGTGGAGATGAGGAGGGTGCACAAGGTGAGAGAAGGAGAAGAAAAGGTAGCGGCAAAAAGAGGAAGAGAGACAGGAAAACAGAAACTCACATGGATGACCAAGATGAATATGAAGATGATAACACCAACACAAATTATTATGAACCAGATAATCAAGTCAATAATCAGGTCAATGATGATGATGATGATCCACAGGATCTCCTTGCAGCTGCTGGCCTTGAAGATTCTGATGCTGATGATCCAGTATCTCTCTCTCTCTCTCTCTCACACACACACACACACACTCAACCACACACAAAAACAAACACGTGCTGATATTTGTTCTGCTTTGTGTGGTGAAGGGTGCACCTTCATCAAATGCAGGTAGAAGAATAAGGGGATGGTCAGAATCTGAAGATGATGAGCCAGAAAAGAGGCAGCCTAGCTCTAGTCCTGTCAGAGACAACTCTGTGGATATGCAACTAAGTGATGGAGAATAATCTCTTTGAGTTTCTTTTTTTACAAAGTAGGAGAGAAGCAAAAAAAAATACCAAATGAAAGTTTTTGATTTATGTAGGTATGGGGGTGCTACATTTGATTTAAGTAGAACCATCTATATTTGATTGATTGCCTCCGTTATGTTGTGTAAATTTAATCAAATCTAAAGTTTACACCAAATTAGTCAGTTTCTTAATTACTTGACATCTGCATATTGTAAACCCAAAAATGTTGTATTTGTGCAACTCGTAGAGTATATTGTGGATAGTAGTCGTCCTAAACTGTTTAAGTTTGATGTTCATATTAGATTTCTTGGCCATTAACTCATCTCTTTCACTTCTACTAGATAGTATAGATGTTATACATTTTTTTTTTCTCAAATTGCACACCAAAACTTGTCATTTACATGGAGGGGATGAATGATATATGTAAGAAGAAAGAATAATGATTTTAGATACTCTTTTTTCTAGTGTTGATAATAAATCAAGTTGTTAGCATGTAATAGGAAAGAAAGAGAATCACCAGAGCAAAGCAGTGCAGGTGTTAGCAAGACACTTTATGAATGAAGTTTGGTGGTACATTGAATATGATGTTTGTCTTTGGACTGGTTGCAGGTGTGGTGTCAGTAAGCATTACGGTCATTTTGCATCAACTATGTTAAGTATTTGGGACCACATTTTGCATCATCCTGTAGTCAGGTTTAAATGTATACCAAACTAAACCGCTTTCTTTATAAGTTTACGGTACTAACACCATGCTTTTGCCCAGGCTGTATTCTAATGTCACATGAATCAAAGTTCACATCTATATTTGTCATCTCGTTGATAGTTACCATCCATATACACATCGCTTGTATTGAAACTTAATTGGAATTATCTTAAAATACAGTCATGAGAATAGTCATTGTAGAGAGGTGATATACCTCTCGAGTATCACCTCCTCAAAGCATCTCATCAGCATGCGTGTTTTGCTAATGAAATCCAATACATCGCTACTAGAAAATGGTTAGTTTTTGCAACAAGCATATGCAATAACTTTCCCACAACAAGGTATTTGCCACTTTTGCAATGATTCTTCAACAAAACTTAAAATAAAATAATATTCTTAATATTTCACAACTTTATCATAAAGTGGCTAAAAGACTTGAAGCTGTCTCAAATTCGTAGTAAAACTGAAAATTTACCAACTACTTACCTACAAAATTTCAAAATGCTTTTTTAGTTATAAATGCTAGTTACCTTCTATGAAAATTACAACTGATGAACAGTGAACGGGTATGTATTGGCCGTTGGATCTGGTGTGACATTTCTGGCCGTTGGATCTTTGCTGAGTTACAGGGACACGTGTTCCTCTTTCGTCATGTTCGTTTAAGTGTAATCGGTGGTTGTTTTTTTTGAGTTTCTTCCGCCAGTACATCTTCATCCTCCGGTCGTTGTTCAGGTTCTCAGGTCTGCTTTTTTGGTCAGTTAGTTTTGTTTTCGCCGCTGCTTTGTCTCATCGTCTCCTTAACGTAATCGGTTGCTTATTCTTTGGGTTTGATTTGCAGGTGTTGTGTTCTACAGTTGCTTC
>BJCN01327052.1:0-12723 GCA_018326445.1 Flaveria brownii
TTTATCAAGAAGTTCTTGTAGTCGGGCGTACAATTCATTCAGCTCTAACGGAGCGAGACGATACGACACTTTATTAATAGTTTGAGCTCCTGGCACTAGGTCAATCTGAAACTCTATCTCCCGATCGGGCGGTACCTCCGTCAAGTCCTTTGGGAACACATCCGGGAGAGCACACACCATGGGTACCTCTGAAAACTTTATATCTTCAGCTCTAGCATCTTTAATGTATGCCAAGAATGCTCCACATCCTCATCTTATAAACTTTTCAACCTTTATCATGGATATCATCTTTGGAACTTCGCAGACTCTATCGCCGTAAATCATGACTATATTACCATCAGGCGTTTATACTCGAATCATTTTCCTTAGACAAATGATATTAGCCTCATAAGCGGCTAACCAATCCATACCCAACACAACATCAAATCCTCCTAGGGTCATAACGAACAACCTAGCGGGAATCTATGACCTTCCAATTCTATGCTACAATACTCTAAGGCCTTGATTATCTTAGTAGTCTTTCCAATTGTAGTTTCTACTTCAAACACATAATCTATTTCTTTAGCCTTAGCATTCATCGTATCACAAAAAGTAGCAGATATGAAACTCTTACTTGCACTAGAATAAAACAAAACAGAAGGAAGTATGTTGTTAACTAGAAACATACCTGACACAAGATCAGGTTCTGCTCTGGTTTCCTCTCTTATCATCATGAAAGCCCTATCCTTGGCCCTTGGCTTGTCACTAGCCTTATTCCCCTTCCCAGCCTCTTTCCTTTAGCCGAGTCAACTAGTTTCATCTCCTTGCACTCTCGACTGTAGTGCGCTAACTTGCCACAGTTGTATCACTTTACCAGATTAGGGCAATCTTTGGAAAAATGCCCTGTCTTTCCACATCTAAAACATAGACTCGAACCGAGCCGGCATTCACCAGCATGCTTCCTTCCATATTTTCGGCAATCATTAGATGACTCCACCTTCATATTTTTGGCCCGAGAAGCATTACTCTCATTTCTCTCTCGCTTCACATTCCCCGACCAACTCCTCTTCTTTACCTCCTCAACAGGCTCATTAGCCACCACATCATCATACACTATCCCGCTCAGCTCCACCAAAGACTCGAAGGTCTTTGGCCCGCTCGCCTTCATGTACGTCCTGACCTTTGAAGGCAATACCTGCACGTAACACTTCATCCTCCTCTCCTCAGTACTCATAAGGTGAGGCACCAACCTATCCATCTTGTTAAAGCAAGATGTATACTGTCTGTGTGTCATACTCCCAACTTTAAACCCTAAGAACTCCCTTTCTACCCTATCAATTTTATTCTGAGGTCTAAACTTCCTCATTACCAGCTTATTTAGGTCGTTCTACTTCAAGTTCCTGAAATCACGAGGGTCTTTAGTCTGCTTGATGGTGTTCCACCAGTGAATAGCTTCGTTAATAAACGAGTGGGCTGCGAACTTCATAGCCTGGTCAGCTTTACATTCATTGATCTCGATCACTACCTCCATTTCGGACACCCACTGAAGAGTGGCAATGGCACCACCCTTTCCATCCAGTGATGGAGGGTTGCATCCTTTGAAGATGCAGTACAAACTCCCTCTAGCTAATTCCTATCAGTTTCATCACCTACATCCTTCCTATCCTTTCCCGAGTCTTCCCAGTGCCTTCACTGTCTTTCTTGCTAGCTCTGTTCTTTACCTCCATCATCCACTCTTTGGTTACCTCCTTCATGGCCTCAGTCATGATCGAAGGCATAATGTCATGAAGAATATTATGGACCTTTTCGGTGATAGCCTCCCTAACGAAAGGCTCCAAGGTTTTCCTCTCTTCAGAGTGATGAGAGTTTTCCTTGCTGGCTGTATGAACAGAGTCCACGGGCACCTCTTCAGTCGTCTGCCTTTGGTTCCTAGTGCCTGGTGGTCTTCCCCTGACACTACCACAAGCAACCCCTTGAGTAGCTTTCCTTCTAGCCATAACTTTCTATAAACAAACAAACAAATATACCCAGTATGTCGAACTGAGAGAAGGGTCTGGGAGGGGTAGGTGGTGGCTAGTCTTTCCTCTATCTTGGGAGACAGAGAGACCGCTTCCAAAGAGACCCCTGGCTCGACATTGATAACAACCAAATTATAATGCATATATCACATAAGCATACATCAAAATAGAGCTTTGTATATGCATATGCATGTCTATAAACAAAATAACCAGATTATATTGCATACATCACATACATGGCACAAGGAATAAAGCAAACAAATTTTACTATGATATTAACAATACTAATAGGACAGTCAGCACTAAGGCTTCACCTACATTGGACAAATAACGTTTCCTTACACATCACGTGCAGACTATTGCATCAAGGCCCACTAGTAGTCCCTAACTTTAATTCTACACCTCCATTCACTCCTATCCTCGTCCATGTGCTTGGAGAGGTGCAACTCTACCATATCCCGGCTAATCATCTCGTCCCAGGTCAACTTAGGTCTTCCTCTACTCCTCTTACCATCTAAGATGATGCGCTCTACTGCTCTAACTGACACTGACATCTGCCTCCTCTTCACGTGCCCAAACCATCTCAATCTTCCTTCTCGCATTTTGTCCGTGATACAAGCCACCTGTAGCATCTGCCAGAAGACGTCATTCCTTATATGAGCCAGCCTCGTGTGTCACACATCCACCTTAGCATTTGCATTTCTGCGACCTCTGTTTGCCTCTCATGCGATTTTTTCATTGCCCAGCAGTTTGTTCCGTATAACATAGCCGGATGAACTGCCACTCTATATAGTTTACCCTTTAGTCGTGCTGGAACCTCTTGTCACACAAGATCCCTGATGCTGCTTCCACTTGCACCATCCTACTAGAACACGATGGGCTACATCACTACGTATCTCTCCATTTTCCTCGACGTACTAAGATACGAAAACCCAACGTTATCATTCAAGGTAATAGTTAAGATCATATCGAGTAATGTAAGTTTCTAATGACAGTGGCCAGTTGTAATGTAAATTTACTTTTCATGCACCAAACTTTCCCTATATTGAGTTATGTTAGTTCTCCTTCTCACATGAGTACTATAACCCCTATAAAATTCTATTAGTCATAATCTTTAACCTAACCTTCCTAGCATGAAGCTACTAGTACTGGCATCCCTTAAACGGTCCCATTCTCAGTTCGAGTTCAGATATAGAGTGTCTAAATCTCTCAAACTATGGCTCTGATACCAACTTGTAAGGCCCCCTTTTCAGGCAACCTCACAGTTGGATTTGGACATCAGAAACACAAATTCTCGAATAACAAATTTCATTAATGTACGCAACGGAACATAAAAAAATTTTCATCGTTTAACATTTACATCAAAAGGATAACTATAGTTACCAATCCGAAATCTATGCCACAGTGCCATTCTTGACTATTTGCCAGGTAGCTTCTCTATCCATGCCAAGCTCACTCCAAAATGTATTGCATACCTGTCAATCTAATATGCATAGAAAACGCCAGCGACGCTGAGTGAGTTCTAGATTTAATTTAATTAAACTTTATCATAACATACACTTTATCATACTTTAACCTCGCATAAACTTTATCTTTCTTATCATACTTTAGCATCTCATGAACTTTAACTTCTCGCTTACATTAGGGTAAGGTTACCTTATCAACTATAGAACTCGTTTTATAATTATACTTTAGCATTTACTTTAACAGTTACTTTATCGTCATGTTACTCCTACTTTATCTTTACTTTAACTGTACTTTACTTTAATCATTTACTTTATCTTTGAACTTAGCATAAAGCTTAGTTCCTTTTAACGGATGAGAATGCAAAAAATGCCCTTCTCCTTTAGTAGGTGAGCATACTCAAAGTATAACTCCTATGTGAGAATGTAACAAATACCATACTCCTTTAGTGATTGAGCACATGGATGTGTAGCTCCCATGTGAGAATGCACCAAGCATAACTCCTTTAGCGGTTTGAGTCTAGGCATATCTCTTTTAGCATTTGAGCACACCAATGTGTAACTCCTATGTGAGAATGCACTAAGCATAACTCCTTTAGTGGTTTGAGTACACCGATATGTAACTCATTTGCGAGAATACAATGAATACATTTTTCCTTTGGTAGTGCTTGGAAGACTTCTTTAGCGTGCTTTAATATTTTCGCAGTTGTGCTTTATCGGGTAACTATTATTGAATTATTACTCAAGTTCTTTAGCATTTCACATGTGATTTTGTTTTTCTTTCTATAACCTTTAACTCATATATATAAATATATGTATATACTTTATCTCTTTAACAATAAGCTCATTATTAGTCTATGTTCATCATACATTATACGGGGATATCATTACACGTATATATCTAAGTTTTCGCACGAGAACTTCAACACCTGAACTATGATCAGCGCGAGAACTCCCTATGGTTGGGGAAGAAAAAAAATAAGAAGCCTAAAACTAATAAATATCACATTAACTTTTGTGCGAGAAGTCCTCATGGTGTGACAACTTGCTGGACAAGTTTACTCAATCACGCGAGAACTTTCAAAAAGTAACCGTTTGACGTGAAAACCTACTATTTGCACGAGAACTCGCTCCCTGCGCGATAACTTTTTTGCTGCACAAAACTTTATCCACAAGTTATCAATTCTTTAACCACTTTAACACCTAAATCATGCTATAATAGTTTATATCATCATACTTTATCAAAACATTCATTTAGGTATGCATATTAGCCCCAAAACATGGAAAACACGTAAGAGAGGGGTCTAGAAGTCACCTTATGATATCTTGCACCCGAACAACACCTAAACCGAGAATGTTTCAAACAAAAGCAACATAATCATACGCAATATTATTACATAGGATTCATACGTGCATAAATACATTGAATATCGACTAATACATATCTTAGACACCACCTAACACCAACTTCTCTCTTCTCAAGCACAACAGTCGTAGTTTTCGCATGAAGTGCAGAACTTCAGGTGTCTGGGTCTATTTATAGTGTCTCTCTCTGCTCGCAGCTGTTCTCGCGCAAGAACCCTTATTCGCGCGAGAACTCCTCTCCACGCGAGGTGACAACTTCTCTTTTCTTCAAAAATTTCGGGGTGTTACAAAAATATGGATGAAATGATGAATTTTTAGTATTTATAAAAAACACACACTAGTGTGTGTTCCTGGTGTTCTTGATGGAGAAGATGGATATTTAAAAAACTTTCAAGTAACATATACGAGTTACATATATGTAATAGAAGAAAAGGCCGTCTTTTGAAGAAATTGGTGATAACAATAGAAGTTGTTTTCTTCCAATAATTAGGTTACATATATGTAACTAAAAGTTATATATGTAAAAGTACGGGCTACATCGAGACTACGGATTACGTATATATTACACCGAGTTACATATATGTAACCCATTGGTTTACATATATAACTTTGTAGAAACATATACGTAGCCAAACGATTTTTAGCTCTAAATTTCTTAACCCGTATTTCCTATCATTTATTTCTTAGTTTTTTTGGTCAAATTATGTTTACATATATGTAAACCCATGCTTACATATACGTAGCATGTAGGCTATATTTATGTAAAATTCATATATGTCATAGGTTTCATAAAAATCATACATGTAACAAATGGTGGTTATGTGTGGTGGTGGTTATTGGATCACACATACGTATTTTTTCTATAAAAGTTGGTTTGTTTAAAAGATGTAGAGTGATGATTATTTTTGTATCGTTTTGCGGTGATTTGAAAGTAAGGATGTGAACTCGAAAGGAAATTGATGATTATAATGATAGGTTGAAAAGATAATATGTCAAAGATGGTGATGGGTCAAGCATCTTAAAAAACAAATGAACAAGAAGAACATTGTTATTACATATACGTAACACTATTGTTACACATATGTAACACTATTTTTTATTTGTTTTCTTCTTAAGTTTGGTGATATTTTACTTGCGTATCCATTAATTGTAACCTGATTTCACATATGGTTCTAATATATATATGTATGTATATATATATATATATGTGTCATGTCATGTAGTTATTTTATTTTACTAATGTACTTTACATATTTGTTGGTGAATGAATTACATATATGTACCGGTATAAGTTACATATATGTATCTTAGTATGCTCTTTTATTTTACATATGTATTTCACATGTTTATTACCAATTTGCATCCATTATATAGCAAAACTACATATATTTCACACTAATTATGTTGCTAACATATATGGATATATGTACCGGTATAAGTTACATATATGTATCTTAGTATGTTCTTTTATTTTACATATGTATTTCACATGTTTATTACTAATTTGCATCCATTATATAGCAAAACTACATATAGTGCACACTAATTATGTTGCTAACGTATATGCACCATACGTATACATACCAAGCCATGTTCTATTTCTTAGTAACCAGATCACCAAATTAAACTACACCCGATATGCTTACATATATGCACCAAAACTTCTTTAGTTTATAAGCAAGCCTTAATAGCACTATTATATGACAAAGACTTACCTATATGCTAACATATATAGACTATAAGTATGCATACTAGCTATCCCTTTGTTAAGTATCCTTTAGTTTTCAAAACATCTTTATATTCTATAAATTGTTTAAAAAATTAGGAGATTAGGATAGATATTTGAGGATTAGGAGAGAGAAAAATTTTTAGAAGATTTTATGCCCTTTCTAAATTTTTATTTATAATGTGGTTTTCATTGGATCCTCCCCTTATATACATATACATATACATATACATAAACATTTACATTTACATATGCATAGGCGTATGCATACACGTATGCGTAGGCGTATGCGTACGCGTATGCGTACGCGTATGCATATACATATACATATACATACACAGAACTACAAAAGTTAGTATAACTTTGTTTTTTTATGATGTTTGCTAAATCAGCAAAAGTAATAGATAAAAAAATCAATAAAATTTGATCAAAAGAACAAGAATAATAATTCTAGAAATTATGATGTCGTATTAATCAATCAACTCATTATTATGACCTAGTTTGTGATAGGTATTCAATTTCTATGCACAGTTGTAAAAAGTTAGTTAGTTGATTAGTAGAGTTGTTAACTAGTGAGTTAGCAAAAGTCAGAGAATGTGATTAAACTTGTATCAAAGAAGATTAGGCTCATTATAATAATCAATTTTGAGATTCTGACAACTTCTTATCCCTTCAATTTTAACCTCAATTAACAATTCTTTAAGAATTCTTCTTCTTGATTCTCTTGTGTGCAATCAGCTCAACCATTGTTATATAATCTTGAGATAGAGCTTGTATAAAGGAAATGACTAATAAGCTACTTGATCAAGGTATTATTTTCTATAGTAATAGCTCATTTGTATTCTCCTGTTATACTGGTTAAGAAAAAAGATGGGGGTTGGCGTATGTGTATAGATTACAGGAGATTGAACAAAGCTAATATTCCTCATTGATTTTGAATTCTATTAGTTAAAGATTTAAAGGATGGGTTGTATGGTACATAAATCGTTTCTAAACTTTATCTCAAGCCAAGATACTACCAGATATGGATGCATCCTGCAGATGTACTTACAACATCCTTTAGACCTAAAATGGTCACTTTGACTTTTTAGTAATGCGCTTTAGGCTTACAACTGCTCCTTTGACATTCCAAGGATTGATGAATGTCACCCTCCTGCTTATAGCGAAAACACGAGTATGTAACAGAAGAGATTGTCATAACGCATTGTTAGTTAATAGAGATGAATTAAATAAGATAAATTAATGTGTCATGACGTCAAACGACACATATAGAGATTTATGTCATGGTTAATCAATTCCATGACAAGCATAGTTAAACAAAGTATAATAAAATGAATCCCACAACCCGAAACAAGTTGCTTGTTCGGTTAGTTCTCTAAAGATATGTTCAATGTCACTTTTTTGGAACATTTAGAATGATAGTCGGCTATAAATAAATATATATGTTATATATTTATATGAACATATCATTATATTAAGTTTCTAGATAGATATTTAAAATTATCAAAAAAAATTATCATTATTAACAACTAGAACACAATTTTAATGTGCATTTAAGAAACAATTGTAATTATATATATCTGACTTGCTAGATTTACATATATGTAATATACATATTACTATATCTTATTTGTAAAGATCGAAGGCTCCATGTGGATTTTGTTCTCTTGTTTTCATATCATATATATTGATATAGATCACAATCTTAAAAAAAGGTGGCAATTGTGTAAGGTTTATATAAAGGCTGATGCAACCAAAGTAACCAAAGGCTTCCCGCATGCATGCACTCAGTACCAAGTAGAATATGCTCCGGAAGATTTATACTTAGAACAAGAATTATTCTAAGTATTAAATCTTCCAAAGCCAAAGTTGCTCCGGAAGCTTTATACTCCGCACAAGAATTATTCTAAGTATAAAGTCTCCCGAAGCCAAAGACCAAATCTTTCGAAGCCAAAGATGAAATCTTTCATAGCTTCAAAAACAAAGTATTCCGAAGCTAAATGAAGTGAAGACTGATTTCTTCGAAAGACTTAGAAGAACATGATTTTCTCTGATTGACCCACTTTCCGCTGCAACTCTGAAGACTTACTAACTTGCATGAGCTGGTGAAAAGGTCCATGCGTTTGCAACTGTACATTGAGGTCTTGGTCTGTAACTTTCTACTTTATATACTTTTATCCTTTTTATAATATATTAGGATGTGAGCTATGGAATGTCATAGTCACTAGCCAAAAGGCAATCCGCCTTTTGACTCTACATTGATTTTGTTGTCTTTCAATGTTCTAACTTGCTTTCCAAGTATATCCGGTTGTAGGATGTAGTATAAAGTATCTAAAGGTCTTGTAATTTATTGAACACTTATGCATCGTAACTCTTGTAAGAGAACTTGAGATTAATATACAACATTCTTGAAAACCATATATATTGTTCTTGAGTTCTATCGCATTGTTACTTGTGTTCTTTGCATTTTGTTCTTAAACCTGGTTCCCTATTTAATTGTTAAGTGTTTTAGCATTCTCCTTATTATGAGACTGATTGTATTGACCATTCCTTAACCGGTCCTACAATTGGTATCAGAGCATTCCAGGTTCTTGATTGTAAGATCTCACCATCTAAATCTCATCAGTTCTCATAGAACACTTAACATCTCAAATGGTAGCATCAAAGTCTGATATGGAAACCGGTACCATGGTAAAGTCCCCACTGATCACTCTTGATGATTTTGATACTTGGTGTTTAAGAATGGAAAACTTAATCATGTCACAAGACAGCAGGATGTGGGAGTCTATTACCACAGGACCTTACATTCCATGTACCTCTTCAGCCGCTGTTGGAGGTGGCATGATCCCAAAGGAGGTGGCTGACTACTCTAAAGAAGATAGAAAAAGAATAGATGTAGATTAGAAAGCCATGACTGCCCTCCAAACTGCTCTTCCAAATGCCATCTATAGAGGCTTCAAGAAGTGCAAAACTTCTAAGCAGATCTAGGATGCATTAAAGTTGATGTGTGAAGGGTCTACTGAAGCCAAAAAAACAAGAAAGACCTTCTAAAGCAGTAGTTTGAGAACTTCACCTTTAAAACATGTGAAACCATGACTCAATAATACTTCAGGTATGTTGACATTGTGGATACTCTGATGGATGTTGGAGTGAAACTAGAGAATAGGGATATTGTGAGAAAGTTCATGTCCTCTCTTCCTAGACAATGGACACGCTATTATGTGGTCATTAAGAGGACTGAAAATCTCAAGACCCTCACTCTTATTGAGTTGTATAGCATACTCAGTGGTTACTAGATGGAGATGATGATGCAAAATCCATCTGGAAACTCTAGCAATCAATAGAGTTCTGCCCTGCATGTGATTGAAAGGGTTGTAGAGAACCAGTACACCATTTCATCTCTTACCCTGAAAACTCACCAAAAGGCCCTTTCATCACCTTCCCAGAGACACCAAGGGAGGGCTACATCCAAGGAAGCCCATTCCAAGAGACAAGCTCATCACAAGCCTTTGTGTCTCATGGTGGAAGCACAGGCAACTTTCTCTTCACCTTGAAGACTTGGACTGTATCCATCCGGATGATCTGAAGTATATGGATATAGTTCAACAAATGACTCTTCTGACTCATAGAGATAAGAAATTCTACAAGAGGACAGGGAGAAAGTTTCCTAGCAATGTATCCGGTGGAAAGTTTAGGCTAGACAAGAGCAAAATGAAGTGTTACAACTGTAACCAGATGGGACACTTTGCTAGGGAGTGCAAGGCACCCATGACAAATGGTGGCCAAGCACAACCCAAGCCAAAATTCAATGAGGGAGATTTACACACTGAGAAGCCCAAGCAACAAGCTGCATTTGCTTTGGAAGAAGGAGGCTTTGATTGGAGCTTCCAGGTAGATGATGTGTCTCCAAACCAAGCATTGATGGTAGATCTTGATGAAGCCAAGGTACGGAACATCTTTGTACCCCTTAGTGCATTGCTAAAGTAAACAGATATAGGTCCTATTATTTAGAGATGAGATCTGATCTTGACTCCTTGAACATCTTAAAATCTATTTTCAAAAGAGATGAAAATGAGTATAAGTTAAAAAGAGAAGACTTAAAGAAAACCATTTCAACTCTTGAACATGAGCATACCAACTATAGGAGTCAAATCAAAGATCTCATCACTAAGTTAACTGAGTACCAGGCTGAGCTAGTGATCAGCAAAGCCAAAGTAGAGAAACATGTTCTTGAAGAAGAGACCTTTAAGAATATAATATCCTCATCCCTGCATTCCAAAGTATGTTATCAAAACAAACAGGGACTGGGATCTAGTGAGATAGCTCCTCCAGACACTCTATTTTCATTAAGATCTCCCAGGCGTCGAACTAGTCAAGATGAGCTTCCATCCATAGATCCAAGTGATAAAGATGATGAAGACGAGATAGTGAAGGATAGATATGGGAAGAGAGTGAAGAAGATCATCCTAACAAGGGTCACTATTCTCCTGAGGAGAGAAAGAATTTAGGGATGACAAAGTCAAAGAGAAAGAACTTGATCCGAGCAGCTAAGAGAAGATCAAAGAGAGCTCAAGAGATTAAAGCCACCTTCAACTCCAAGAAGAAACAAGTTTTTATCTCTGCAGGTTTTGAAGTGGTAAAGACTGAGGATATAACTTTGAACTCTAGTACTGAAAGTTCAAGTTCATGTCTAATTCATCCTTGTGAAGGAATGAAGGCTGATAAGCTGTGTAACACTATTATACAGCATGAACTATCCACCTCCAAAGGATAACTTCACCCTAGGAAGCCTGCTACAACATCTGAAAGGATGAGGATGGAGATGGATAGTGATCAAACTCAGTCTTCCATTCACAAGAAGACCCGTAGAAGAAAGCAAATTGACTGCATTATGTGTGGCAGTACTTCTTATCTGGCTAAGGATTGCATCTACAATCCTAAAAGTACTATCAACATAACAAAGAAGAATACTTCTTAAAGGAGCAAGAAGAAGAAAACTTTGGAAGAAATCTATCTTTCTTTCCAAAAATCCAAAATGAAAATGAAGACAAGTGAAGAATTGCATTCGGAAGAAAATTTGGTCTCGGAAGAAAGGAATGCTACCGAAGCACTAAAGCTTGTTGTAGTGAAAGCAAGATCTTCCAAAGGGCCAGTCTCCAAAACTTCCGAAGTTGTAAAAACTTCCGAAGCTTTCAAGGTCAAGTCTAATCTTCCAAAGATGGTGTGGAATATAAAGGAATACCATGTGACTAAGAATTCTTCATTAACAACAGCAAATGATACACAAAGTCTCAGTATAAGACCAATTACTGTTGCATTGTCTTTAGTTCATTTTGAAGAGCCCAATACCACTGAGGCTTGGGTTTCCAAATGTAACTGACTCTGCTTTATTATGTAGGAACAGCTGAGGGCCAAGAAGAATGTATGGATTATTGATAGTGGTTGTTCCAAGCACATGACAGACAATGGCTCTTTCCTCCAAAACTTTGAAAGAATTGCTGGAGGGCCAGTTGCTTTTGGAGGAGATGCTGGAGGTTACATTACAAGAAGGGGCAGAGTCACTAATGGTAAGCTCAGCATTGAGGAGGTAAACTTTGTTAAGGACTTGGGTATAATTTACTGAGTATCTCCTAATTTTGTGACCAAAGACATAACTTGCTCTTTACTGAGCATGAGTGCATTGTTCTCAAGCCCGAGGTGGTTGTTCCTTGAGAGCATATCCTGCTTAGAACACCCCAGAAAAGGAACATGTACAAGATGGATTTACAGGAAACATCCCCATCAGGAGAAGTTTCTTGCTTTCTATCTAAGGCTAATAGTGATGAGTGGCGCCGTTGCCGGGGAGTTGGTGCGCAAAGTGTCAAGTTTAAGTTGTTATTTATTTTGCTTGTTTTAGTTACTTTCTTTTCTTTTTTACGTTAGGTGTGTTTGTGTGCGCGGGTGACAGCTCCGTGCATGAGACCCGGTACGCAAGGAACAAGTCTCCGTTAATTTTTGGTCCAGAAGTTGAAAAGACCGCTCCAAGAAATCGAGCACAATCCCGTGCAAAAACCCAATCATCAAGTGCAGTCAAAGAGTGCAAGATGGAACACAACCCACCACCACCACCACCACCTAACCAAAATACACCCAATGACCAACCGCCAAATGCACCACTTGATCAACCTCCACC
>BJCN01327058.1:10790-25195 GCA_018326445.1 Flaveria brownii
CAAAGGCTGCAATGCGTGGGTGAACAGCCCTCTAATCACTGCACTGCCTGCCAAAAGGATGATGATCAAAAACTCCTGCACCTGCCTTCTGCTTTCTGCTTCTGAACGCTGCTACTGCTGCGCCTGTTTCCTCGACCTTTTCTTGAAGCAACAAGCATTCTGTTGTTGATCGCCAAGCTGCAGATCACTACCACCTGCCTTGTCTGCCCCTTGATCGTTAGAAGAACACCAGCCCGCTGCCCTCTCCTACCTTGTTGCTAGACGACTCTGATACCAATTGTTGGCATAGGTCTGATCTTTAAAGCAACAAAAACTCAAAAACAGCACAAGAATATAAAACAACACAAGAATAATATTTATTGATATATCAATGAAAACACCGCCTAATTACAAAGAATTTAACCCCTATATATACTAAACAAACTTGGAGACTAAGTTACCTACCTAGATTTAAATTAAGAAACCAAATCAAAACAGAATCAACTAATTTATCTACCAAATCAAACTAAATCAGGTAACTAAATCAAATTCAAACAATTAAATAAATAACTATACTAATTATCCCCTCTAAATATATATTGACAAGATTATCCAACACTTATATGGTCTTTTTCCACTAGTAATTTGATATACTGTTTGTTGTCGTATATGTTACCTGCATTATGTTCGTAGAAAAGTGGTTGTTGTAAGCCGAGGGTCTCCTTGGGTGCAGCCCCTCTATCCTTGGGTAGAGGGAAGGCTTGCCCTCATCTCACCCTCCTTAGACCGTACTATTTGTGTAGGACTATATTAGGTATGCATGTTTCTTTGTTTGTTGGTTTCAATGGTAATGACCACCCTTAGTTTCTTTCAGCATTTTCACAAGAACTGCCCTATTTTGTAAAAGTAAAAAAAAGTACAAAAAGCCAAGTTTGATCATTACTTTGTGATTCTCTCTTTTTTCACATGCTATTCATATGCCAAGTAAATTTGTATATGATTTTGATCAGGTATGTAGAAAAGAAATGGGTATCTCGAGAGCGAAAAGTTGAACCTCATTCGAGTATAACACGAGAACAGCATGTCCCAGTTTCTAGACTCGGGCCCACAGTCAGTACCCCGACTAGGGTCATTGTTCATTTGCCCCAGCAAAAACAAAGTCGTCAGCTTAACAGTTTAAACAAAATCACGCCTTCTCTTCCTCCTTGTGTTCTTGAGCACCAGGTATTAACATTGTCACTTGGTTTAATTATAAAAGAATTTAGTAACATCAGTTGTGACCCATGATGTGTATAGGTTGTCGTACAGCCAAAACAAATCGATCCTGAATTGAAAACAGTGGAACATAAAGTTGTTGAAATTGTACAGCCAAAACAAATCGAACCTGAACTGAAAACAGTGGAGCATAAAGTTGTTAAGATTGTATCGGATCAGAAAGTTGATGACTATCAAGCCACTGATCTATTTGATCTTCCACAAGCAAGAAACCAAAGTAAGATCCTTTTATTGTTTTTAGGCTGTACCATGTGTCCATGTCTATTATCAGTTGTATCTTAAAGGGTATTTTAGTCTTCTACATCATGAAACAAAGATACTGTTTTCAGAGAATCGGATGCTTACTACTATACCACTCTCTTAAACCTTTCTTTGATGTATTTATGATTTAAATATTTCTTTGATCTATATATTGCAGCATCTGGTCCATTGTCACCTGCAGTAGAAGACAAAAACTCAAGTAACAAAATACAAACAAAATCAGAATTTGAAGATCTTTTTGATGGATTAGATTGGGTCACCCCAATGACCCCATCTCTCACCCAAGAACCATGTAAACAAGACATCATGAATCTTTCCGAAAAGGTATCCTTACCAAGAAATAAATTATTCTGATCGATCTAATTGCATCATTTTAACGTGTTAAGTGAACTTTTGAACAGCCAAGCACTGTGCCACCATCTTCTGTTCAGCGACAACTAGTAGTTCATACTCCACAACAATCTAAGCTTCCAGTTAATCATCAAATTGGCGTGAACGGGTCTGGGGTCCACCGGCCTATTGGGTGGACCCCTGGGTTTTACAAACCATCCAGGTAACTTTTGTCTGCATTATGTATCGTACATTGTGATTCACAGCTCTACTTTTAACTAGGGGTGTTCATAAATGTTGGAACCAACTGAATCATCCAAACCAAAGCATGCTTATCGGTTCAGCCGGTTTAAGATTTATGCAACTTAGTTAAGGTTTAATGGCCCAGCTGATGATTTGAATCAACCATGAATCCTTTTTTACTTCTCTTTTTGGAATATGTAGCTATGTACATTTATTTTATTTATAAACCATCTATATCCTTTTCAAAACTCTAATTCAAACTATGCATTTGAAATAAAAAATTTAGCTTGAAACCGCCAAAACAAAAACCAAACCATCAATCCCTTAAAACCTGCTGGTCTGGCCGACCCACCCAACCCATCAAATATGTCTATCATTTTTTCCAAAACCTTAGTAGCTCGGTCCATAGTTTTATCAAACTATCCATGAGCACCCATATAGTTTCAATTACCTAATTTTTTGGCTACGTACAACTTTTGCATGATGTACAATTCGGTGGCATTTCTTGTTTTGTAGTATACACGATGCAAGTCAGGTTGCCTCGAGTATGAAACCTATCGGGACAAATAGACCATCCAAGGGAGCGCTAAGGCTACCGACTCAGTTAGGAGGTGAATACGACTTCTCGTCGTTGACGCAAGGGATGTTTACCAAGCGGTAAATCACCCCTTCTTTAACGAAGTCGAGTCCATAATCATATAGTAGACATACATTTATAGTAAATTTAATTAATTGGTTTGCAGTTTTATATTTGAATAATTAAGTTTCCTTTTTTTTGTTTTAATTTATTTGTGCTTCTATAGCGAAACAATAAAAATATATTGAATTTCACTAAACCAAGAGACAAGAACATTATTTATTCCTTGTACCTGGCTGTAGTAAAATTTGTATCTTAGTCTATCATTTACTTTTTGCCTGTGAAGTTGTGTTGTTTGTAAAGTAATATCATCATTTTGCAACAGAGCATATATTAACTTCACGCCTGTTGGTGTAGAAAATTGTTCCAAGTAAGGCCGTAAAACCAATGATCCTCAGCCCAAGTAGTTGACGTGAGATACCCAAATATTTATTAAAAATAGGTGGAGGTTTTGAATTTACTTAGCCTTGTAAATCATGTTATCATTGTTAGATTAAAATAATTTTGATGGTATAGTAAAGTTCTTTAATCGGAAGACGAATGATTTAAGAACAAATATGTTCATTCTTATGAGAATTTGTTCTGGATATTGAAAATTCGACAATTCAAATTGACCATATGAATCTTTTATATATGAGGCGGAACATAGTATTGATTAACTAAACAGTTATAACCTTTCAATTTGCGGTTTAAACGGTTGGTAGTTATAAATACATCAATTAACCCTACATCCGGTTGTAACATCGTTCCTATTGAACTTTTCAACTGAACCTAAGTTGAAACTGTCTATGAAGTTTCTATCAAACTTTATTAACTACTAAAGTACAAGCCTTTACCGAACTCAAGTTTCTACCAAAATCAAGTTTAAATTGAACTTTCCCACAACTTTAGACTTGAAGCAATATAAACATGTGAAAATAATCTTTTAAAGCAACTCGACTCTAGCTAGGTGTTGCGCTTCTTGGACCCCACCAGGGGCTGTTGCCCGTAGATCAAGTTACCAAGGATGTTGCCTATGGACTCCCTTGTTCTGGTTGAGTAATTGGTTCACGGGTTGGGTAATTGTTTAAACACACCCGGGTTACGAAACAATGTTAGTTTGATGAACAACCAACACTTTTTTGTTAGTACATTCATATAAGGAACCAACTAGATTTTAAGAAAATCTATGATATGTTATTTCTGGGCTAGAACTCTTTTTCATCTCATATGTAACACACAAAGGACAAGATGACACACGATCCCATAAACACTCACTTCTATCTCTCGTGATATGTACTCCAAGACATAACATATTGGATTATTTTTTTTTCGAAAATTAACATATTGGATTATTAGATCATTATCTTATAATTATACTAAGTATCTTTATTTTTTTATTTTCTTTTTGATTAAATAACATTTTTATACCTTTATCATTACTTTTTCTTTCTACTCCACTCACCACTTTTAATCTTACCATATATAAAAATAAACAGTAATATTTTCTTTTTTGTCCAGTTAACCATTTCATATAATATATGGAACACACTCACAAATATATAAGAAACCACTATGAACGCCATCAGAGCGGAGGATGTAAAGTATGCAACTAAACGACAAGCCAAACTAAACATACTTAAAAACAAAAAAGATGGCAAAAACTGGAGGTTCTTCACTAGTTTACAAGTGAATTACACTGGCATTATTGCTCTTTGTTCAGTTCACATGAATGAGAATAAACAGAGATGAGACTCATATAATAATCATGAGAAACGGGCAGAACAAATTGGAATCTTTTGTTTTCTTTTTCGCTTGTTGAATTGAGTTACTCTCGTGTTGTATATAACATGTAAAAGAGAAACAAAAATAAGGGCTGAGAAAAAATAACAAGAGATTTTCGCTCAATATGTCATGAAATGACCGTGGATTTGGATGCAATGATCTGTAGTATCTCTTGGTGTAAGCTGCTGTTTGATACAAGAATGCCACCCGGAGGGAATAACGCCTTGCGCTCAACTTCATCCGCAGCAAGATCAAGTGGATCTCCATTCCAGTCAGTAACCTGTCACATTTTTAATAAATGCTTCATGAACACATTAGAGTATAGGAATTCACACGTTAGAGTCCCACACATATGTGTATGGGCATTCAACACAAAACCAGTTTTTGTAGAGATGTATAAGAATCATATACACAGTGTATAGAAAAAGGTTAAATTACCTTTCCTCCTGCTTCCTGCACACATATGACTCCAACAGCATGATCCCAGACCTAATTCCCAATATCAATTAGCCAATTTATACGTGAGTTCTCAATCTTTTTGCTCTAGGAAATACTATGAAATTTGTTGTAAAGATAGTGTTTCTGTAAAAGAATTTGTATATACAGTATGGACAGTTTTTTTTATGGTTTGTATTTCTAGTGAGTCCACAGTTCAAACCACGAATTCTCTCTCAAAAATCTCACGAATTTTAAATTTTATCTTATTTTTTTTCTAATTTTCATTTAACGTATAAGTTAGTTTTTAACATAAAATATTTCTCTCATCGTATGAAAATATACAACTCAATTTCTAATAAGATTTACAGAAATGATAACAAGAAAATGAACAAAACTGTGTGTTTACATTTTTTTATTGTTACAAACTAATAGAGAGAAGCTAAATTATATGTTAAATGAAAATTGAATAATTTTCTGAGATCGAGGAGAGAAAATTTGTGGTTTGTTGCAAATTCAATGTGGTTTGAAACTGTGAATTCACTAGAAATACAAATATGTTTTCAAAAAACACCCTCTTTGCAAAAACTTCGATAAAATGGAAATTAAATAGAAAATATAAACTCTTACCTTGATCACTCTTTCAGCCCTTGCACGTTGAATGAAAACGGACACCCTCCCCGAAGCCACCATCATGTACTTGCATAAACTGAATTTAAGATAGCAAGCATATAGCATTAGTAAAGTAAACCTTCTAGAGCAAGTAATCGTAAAAGAAGTAATAAATAAAAACCTTCCACAACATGTAGGCAAAAGAAGAACTTCCTTATCCCCGACACTATCCACATTGGTTGTTGAACCAAAGGAAGTTGACAGTGGCAATGACTCCCATGTCTGGCTCTCAGAAATGCAATACCTTCCTCTATGAACTAAAGTAGAGCCATCAACTAAGCATCTGTACCAGTTAACAGACATGTTGTGTAGATCAGGTAGTCCCTTGGCCCATGTTCCACAGCCAACATGTGCAACCATTATGATTCCTGAATCGTTTTCATATTCCTGGACCTCAGAAGCGGATTTATCTTCCCGCCAGTTGGGGCATCCCATTACTCCTAACACAATCTGTCCTTCTACCACAAGAGCCAAACCTACCTTTAATGTTATCAGCCATGCACGGGAGTGAAACATAAATATAGAAAGGATGAAAACAATGAAGCTTGTAAATTTTAATTAACATGATTTTCTTAATTTAACAGTTAAACAGAGTGTTAACTCGATGTCCACAAACTCAGGTTGTGGTAATGATATGTGGACCAAAACCCACATTGCTTAGAGCTTTAGCTAGATGCTAATGTGGTTGGGAGTTGGGATAACATTTCTTACTCGACTATGTCTTAGTTGCAAGTCTAGTGTTACAGGAGTTATGGCTACTAGCCTTCTTAGTACCTATTTGAAGGAGTTTCCTTCCTATGAGCTAATCACAAGTTAAATATAAACAAATCCTGGCAACTGGTAGGATTGTTACTTTATAACCTTGAGGTCATGGGTTCAAGTCATAGGAAACAGCCTCCTACACAAAGCAGGAGCTAGGTCAAACACCGGGTACACCCTTATACTAATTAATCTATCATTATTAGAGATGGAAAATGGACTGGTATAAATCGAGTAGCGGAGAAAACAGGGATGTAAGGGTCAAATCAGGTTGGGCCAACACAGCAAGCACTTTTGGTCTATTTTCTAGAAATTTTTGAATGATTGATTTGTTAGTTAAGTTAATATAAAATTGTTACAATAATCTAGGCTTCATTTAATGAAGTGATTTAGGAGGTTTTAATCATCTGCACACACTTCTAATGACTTTTGACTACTTTGTAAAGTTTCTTTTTTTATTCAGATCTACTAGCCTAACCCGTTTGACTTGTTAGAGGTGAACATAACCCGAACCAACCCATTTTGGGTAAATGGATCAAAATTACCGCCCTAAAGGTCCTTACAAATTATTTTACCATTGTATAAAAATGAAGGTGTAGTTAAAAACTTGAAACACACAGAATGCACAATCTGCCACGTTCAATAATCTGCAGTTGGTTATAATTAAGAGGATCCAAAATTTACCACGTATAAGGCCTCACTACCCTTGACAAATCCGCGTGTGCCATCAATAGGATCCAAAACCTGCAAAAGGCCCATTCAATTAACATAAAATCACAAAATAGGAGAACAACAAGATACCAATATGAAAGCGGAAATATGTATGTTGGCATTAACATCTTTAGTTCCTAAGTGGTTCTAGCAAAAACTTTATATATTATTTACCTCATTAACGGCCATTTTGCTCCACAAATTTACAAATGACGTTACAGCGTTAATGGATATAGATGAAAGTCAACTAATCAAATAAAGCATAAACATACCCAATATGTGGCAGGTTTGGGTCCAAATTCGCCTCTTCTGTCAATGGCTTCAAGCACATCAGCTTGTGTTAATGCTTTTTTCCTGGGTGCTTGATTTATCGGTAACCACATTTACAACAGAATCTACAAGATTATTTGACCGTAAAAATGCTGAGTCCTCCTCAGCCACCAAGGGAATGGAAGGAAATAATTTCCCGAGCTCTGCCATGATTACGGTATTAGATACACAGTGAACAAACACAGTTTTATGGAAATTAAACAATGTAGAAACAAGCATGCTCAACAAAATCAAGCTAATCATTTTGAAACCAATTCTATCAAGTGCTTAATAACACTATTTCAGAATCAAGTTCGATAAACATCATAGTTATTGTTGAACTATGAAGCAATTCAGCTAGAACATCAGATATACTATAAAGAGAAGGAATCAAAAGCATATACCCAGGCTAATTAAAGCTTGAACCCCAAAATCTGCGATTGTGACTGGCGTTTGGTCGTTCTTTTCAAGAATCCTACCATCGCTTGTGAACAAAGATCGCTTCACCTGAATATAAAAGGTAACACTAGATTACTAAATTATGCAATCATGATGATCTCATGATCACATTAAACATGATCAATAATCAAGAAAATGTAACACAATCATAATCTAATTCCATTTAGAACACAAGAGAACTAGGATTTCAGAACTCTAAAACATCCTAACATATGACATTATAAGTCCAGGGATGGCAATTCTAGACATGACACAAACAACACACGAAAATAATCAGGTTTATTTTTCAGTTGTTATATCTAACATGTTCAATAAACGGGTCGTGTTCAGGTTGACTTGTTTAACCCATATAATTAAACAGGTCGACCCGCCACACCGTTTAGCCCATTTATTACTATCCATTTACCACTTTTACAACTTGATTATATAGGTCAACTAGTTTGACTCATTCTAATGGGTTGAAAATGTCATAGTAACGGTGCATGTTCAGGCTGATGCCTTTTAGAGCATCTACAGTAGAGTTATTATCTTTTATCTTTATTATTTAACAAAAAATCATCTTTATCCTTAAATTTTATCTATCTCTTAAAAACCTCGCACATCTCATTTCTTATATTTATTTTAGATAATATTCTTTTAATCAACTTTTACTTCTATCTTTTAGACTAATAAAAAATTATAAGGGATGAATAGTTTTTGTTAAATATAAGAACTCAGTACTCAAACCATATATATAATTCATAAAATTTATAGATAATTGTGGTGATTTTCTTTTTTATATTTTAAAGACAAATAACATTATAGGGACTCTAATGAGGGTGCTCTTACAACAAACATATATTCGAGTTGGTTTGGGTTCAACAATTCAATCAACAAACACCACACAATTGTAAACCCTAAATTCACAAGGTCTATAATGATCTTAAAATTAAAGAAACAGAAATGTCAGTATAGATGATGAAACTTACGTCAACACAAAGGCGGCAAGCTCGGTCAACGGCATCGACGGCGGCTCGCAGCTCCCTGTTATACTTGGCATTCTGAGCCAGAGATAGAATGCATGATCTTCTCACAAGTAAAACCCCCCCAAATGGATTAATTAGAAGCTTAAAATTTTGGGGTAAGAAGAAGAGTGATAGGTTTTGATTAATAAGAAATGAGTGGAGGATGAATGGATGATACCTGAGGGTGAAACTCCGTTGAGAGAATGACGACGGCGATGATAATCTCCGGTGAGGGTGTAGCAATTTAGGGTTTTGAAGCCATGCGGATTGAAGAAGAGCCATTGAAAAACGCTAGCAGTAGTGGTGATCGTTGGTAGTTGACCTCTATACTCCCTCCGTCCGTCCATTAAATATAAGGTTATGATATATTTATTGTTCCATACGTCACGTATAAAATCGAAAACATTAAAAACGAGAAAAATTCAAGGGTTGTCAGAAGCCTATACGTTTTATATAGCCCTATACGATCCCGTATACAACACATATGGAGCGATATGACGCGTATACCAAATTTCGACACTGACTACGAGGAAAAATTCAGGGGTTGTCAAGAGGTTATACGCCCGATATAGGGCTATACGACCCCCTATACGACGCGTATGAGACTATACGATACATATAGAAATTTGAAGTGTTAATTTATAATTTTAAGGTGTCTAAATATCCATACCCTTATCCAAATATATATTCTTTTAGTTTTATTATCTCAACTTTATTATATTATTAACTAGGTTAAAGCCTATACATGGATAGGATTTATATCATCTGATAAAACAAGATTTTTATTTTCACTTGTCCATTCTCTTATATCACTTTTTTATCACTGTCATTTTTCAAGGCATTCACATATTAGTTTTCCATCCAAAGGGTATTATAATAATTTAAATACTCATACAAATTTATTTCTCTTATTAAATATGAATGTTATTAATTGCTATATTTATCTCTTTTATCTAATTTTTTAAAATCAAACTATTGTTTTAAATAGATTTATTAAAAAATTATAAATCAAATCTTTTAACTAAAACCTAAATAATAAAAGAACTAAAATATCATATAATACGAAATTTTATAAAACACTAAACATTTTTAAATAAAAAATTTTAAATTGTTTTATTTTTAGAAAGCGTTATAAACTGGTGAATTTTTTTAAAGCTGTCCTATTAAAACTAAAACAACTAGAATCATTACAAACAAGCGTTTTAAAAAAACAATAGTTTTATAAAAAATATTTATAAAAAATCTTAAAACGAATGTTTAAAAGTGAAACTATTTAGATAAGAGAGTTAAAGATAGTATAATTGTTTTATTTCTTGAACTATTACGCATATATAACTTTAATTATATTTTATATTAAAATATTATATTGTAGCTCTCTTCGTGCTAATTTAATAACTATAATACGTTTAATTAATGGTTTTTAACCTATTCATATATCTATATAAAAACTAAAATAAACATGAAACAATTATAAGACTTATTACACTTACTTTCTTATTTCTCTATATTGTTAATAATAATATTGAATACTAATAATATTACTCATATCATATTAAAATTAAAATGTATAATTTAATAAATTAAAAACCTATTTTTTATTAAAAACACACTTTTTAATAACAAAAATTTTATAAAATATAGAATACGATGAACTTTTTTTTTATCATTTTTCTTAAAACAGAATATTTAAAATCATACTTTTTGATAAAACAAAAGTTTAAAAAAATTACATAATTGTTTATTTACTTAAAGTAGCTATTTGTATGTAACTATAATCATATATTTATCTTCAAGCATGATTTTGTAATTGCATAAATTTTTAGTACTAATTATTTAATATTGTATTTATATAATCCGTTTAATACACGGGGACTAACCTAGTAAATAAAATATATTAAAACCATTAGTTTATAAATAATTTATTTTCTAGATGTTATTAGTCATTGGTGAAATAAAAATATAATGAATATAAAAAAGTTAAAAAAATAATGAAATTTAAAATTATTACTCTATTTTTAAATATAAAATTTCCTAGAAACCATATAATTTAATATGCATTAGTAAATTATTAAAATAAAAAAATTTAGATTTTAGATGTTTGATAAAAATAATGTTAATTTAAAAATCATAAGAAGAATTATTAGCTTGACACATGTTCTTTTATTGTTTTAAAAATATGATATTTTGGTCATTGTATCAAATACGTCAGCTGATAGTGTCTTATACGTTTATTGTGTCAAATGTCAGTTAATCGTGTCATATATTTTACATAATTTATTATGTGTATTAATCATTATGTTTTACACTTTATATCATTTTATATTATTTTTTCATTGTTTTTATAGATTATAAACTTGTTATCAATCATTGCATTTTACAAGTAGAATTCACAATAATATACTTTCATAAATCTAGTTTTCGAAACTCATGGTGTTAAAGATAACACAATGTGTTATTTTTGTTATTATTTTTTAATAGATTATATAAACTTGTTATTATCATTGTGTTTTACCATTAGAAGTAACACAATAATGTTATTTCAACAATGTATTTTTCAAAACTCATATTATTTAAGATAACATAATGACGATCAAAAGACATAATGAAACATTATGTTATTTTGTCATTATTTTTTAATGTATTAGATTAATTAGTTGTTAATTTATTATTGTATTTTACATATTGGATATACATAAGAATGTTATTTCATCACTATATTTTAAAACATTCATCATTTTAGAAAAAACACAATTGCATTCAAAATTAACACAATAACCAATAAAAATACATAATTAATTGCACTAAAGACACAATGACGAGACATGATCTTAAAAACATCAATTTTTTTTATCTTTTTATATAACAATACTATACTCGTTTTAAAGATAAAAACTGCTCATTTTTATGGTGTAATTTTTATAAAAAAATAATGTCGTATATAATAGTTATGAACTTTTGAAAAAATAGGCGAACTTACAAAAAGTCAACAAAGTGGTTATTTTTAAAATACCTCTTTAACAAACTTTTTTATATAATTTGATCTCAACTATTTATTAAAAAATGGATGATTGAGATTAATTGTTATACGTTTTAACTTTAGAAGCCTTTCTATTTGATCTTTTCTCATATATGTTTCAAATTGATTGCGTATGGTCCATAAGTATGGTTCATTAGCATGAATAACCACCCGACTAAGTTGATCTTTTCTCATATGTCATCAAAAAGTTTAATTTTTCTTTTACGTGTATGATAATGAGGACAATTTGGAGAAATATGTCCTTGTTTTTCACAGCTGTAGCAGGATCTCCCTTTGACAGGTTGGGGAGAACTTCTGTGAAGGGTTGAGTATGGTCGGGAGTAGGTTTGTTTCTCATCCTTCTTAGATGCTTCACATTCTTTAACAAACTTAATTGTTTTGACATTTTGAACACCTTTTTCTTTCTTTTTATCAGGATTTTGATGATTAACACGTTTAGGGTTTGTTGGTTTAGAATTTTTAGGTTCTGAAGTAGATGTTTGTGTATCCGACCCAATATTATCCTTTTCAACTTTATCACACAAATCCTCTATAAGTATCTTATCTTTCAATCCTGAAGTAGTAGCCTTCTGTTCAGTGACAGACTGCACAGGTTTACCTGTGGACTCTAGATCACTTACCAGAGGAGTAGTCACCACATGATCCTTAACTGGGTTATTATTTATTGATCTACATTTAGTATTTAAAAGGATTGCATGTGGTGGCGGTACTACTTTATATCCCAGACCTTCCCCACCGTTACGTTCTTTCACTAAGTTCTGAACTATGTGAGGGGAACTTGCTAAACTATGCAGTTTTTTATTTAAAGATTTAACTTCGACTTGCAACACCACTTTTTCTTTTTTAGTTTCCTCTAAAGTAGTTAAATATAACTTAATGTCATTTGATTGATATAGGGCAACAACCTCGGTTTCCCTTACTTGTTTCTGTAGCAGTTGTATCTTTTCTTTAAAACTACACTCATTTTGTTTTAAAACACGGTTTGCTTCAGTGCACAGGTTTAAATCATTAACCAAATTATCATTGTGTTCTAATAACCTAGCAAATTTTAAGTCAATGATTTCTCTAAATTTATCACATTCATCACAAGTATGTTTATCAAACAATTCATCTTTAGAGTATACCTGTGCAGAACTAGACGAGTCAGCCATAAGTGCAGATTCAGACTCTTCGATAACTAGAAATTCTAAGATTGCAGCACTCAAATCTTCTTCAACAAGATGATCTACCACATCCATAGCTTCTTCAATCTCCGAACGTGCATGCTCAGTTATGATGTCTCCCTCAGTCGCAGATCCATCATCCAAATCATCAACTAATGCTACATTTGATTCTCCCTCAGATACAAATCGGAAGGACCAGTCTTGTCCTTCACCGCCCTGAGCGACCATAGCTTTTGACTCTTTACTTGATGATGCTCCAATCTTCTCTTTGTCCTGACGGTTGATCGAAGGAAAAGGGTTGCCATTACCTGTCTTCTTCAGCTTTACGCATTCACGTTTGAAGTGACCCTTTTATCCACAGTTGAAGCATGTGACCTTGGTTTTATCAAACCCAATGTAGTGACTTTAGTGGCAATCAAGTTCTACCCCGTCTTCTTAACAAACTTTTTGGCTCTCCTAACTGCACTAGCCAAAGCCCACATTATATCCATACGCTCCAACTCAGTCTTATCCACCTTCTTTTAGTCCTCGTCAGTGAGATGACAATTTCCAATCTTTCCAACGACTAACCCATCATAAGACTGAACAACTACTGCTAGAAGATCCATGTGCTATTTGGCAACTTCCACAGTAACATTTCAGAGATTCTCAGTCTTCAACTTAGTTGAGTTGGAATCAGGGACAATGTATTGGGTTCTAGATGAACCTGATGATTTGCTTCCCAAGGAACTGCCTTGGGAAGGAGCAGATGAATTAGACACAAACACAGTTTGTAGAGGTGTGCCTGATGAAGCCGGAGTAGGAACAGAATTGTACAGTGAAGGATTCTGAGCGTAGGGTCCTTTCTTAGACTTGTATTTCAGTCGTAGTTCTTCCTCCTTTAACTTCAAGATGAAATCGTTTATGTATAAAGTAGCAAGAGTGTCATTCTGTCTCAGATTAGACACAAATGGATCCCATTTGTCTAGCAGACCATCAACAAAGCTTGAAACTTTATCTTCCATAGATATAGTCATGCCATAAGTATGCAACTCACTCATCAAATGATAAAATCTATCAATAATTTCATCTAAGCTCTCATTTTCTATTGGAGAGAAATTATCAAATTCCTTTTTGAGAGCTTTAGCCTTCAGCGCCTTCAAGGTTGCATTATCATCGTATCTCTTTTCTAACGCTTCCCATAACTTCTTCGACTACTTGTTCTCCGAGAATTGATGGAATATATCCTTAGGTATTGACTGAGTCAACAGTGCATAAGCTTTTCTTTTTAGTGTTGTGCAGAACCTTCTGAGCTTCGTTCATACCCCCCCGGAGTCAACTTCACCCCATTAGCACTGACTGGTACGTTATAATCAGTCTCAATAATC
>BJCN01327061.1:0-12881 GCA_018326445.1 Flaveria brownii
TATAACTGTATACACGGTATTCCACAAAACTATTATGCAGCATCAATTTACTTAGTATTTAAACCTGCGAGCTCACCAATAATTTTGTTGACCATTTTGAGCATATCTTTTTAGGTGACAATGCTAATTGAAGATCTTGGTGTGCTGCCTTAGTGGAGACCCTAGGATGCATTTTAAGACTATACAATACTTGACAAACATTCTTTTGAAACTTTGTTGGTCTGATTACATACAATTATTCTTTTGGATACTTGTTCCCGGGTTATGGGAATTACATTACATTGACACTATTTTTGGTTACGTGAATCATTTACAAGTTTATACTTATGGCTATGTTGTCATGAATATTGACTAAACACAACACAAGTCTCCTTTGTGTCGGGTGTCGTCATGACACGCTTTACCATCAATCACATATATTGCATCTCTATTGTTAACAACGTTTTAATGCGATCATGTCTCGTTACATCCCCGTGTTTCCGCTCTCAACGGGGGTGTGACACATTTCTTGTCTCAGATAGAGCCAAAGAAAGTTGATGAGGCTTTGAAGGATGGAAGTTGGGTTGAAGCAATGCAAGAGGAGCTGCTACAATTCAAAAGACAAAAGGTTTGGAACCTATGCCCTCTTCCTCAAGGGAAGACTATCATAGGAACCAAATGGGTGTTTAGAAATAAGAAAGAGGATAGTGGACTTGTCGTTAAGAACAAGGCAAGACTGGTTGCTAAAGGGTACACACAAGAAGAAGGAATTGATTACACTGATGTATTTGCTCCTGTAGCAAGACTTGAAGCTGTTAGGATATTCTTAGCGTTTGCTGCATCCAAGGACTTCAAGGTCTACTAACTCAATGTCAAATGTGTATTTTTATATGGGGTAATTGACGAAGAGGTGTATGTCAAACAACCACCTGACTTTGCAGACGCAGATCATCCTGATTATGTCTACAAGTTTGATAAAGCTCTTTATGGGTTACACCAAGCTCCAAGGAAGTGCTATGAGACACTATCTCAGTATCTCTATCAGTATGGCTACAAGATGGGCACTATAGATGGGGATCTCTTCATTAAATGAATAGGGAATGACTAAATGTTGGTTCACGTGTATGTAGATGACGTTATCTTTGTGTCAACTAATCCAAAGTTCTACAATGATTTTAAGAAGCTGATGAAGAATAGATTTGACATGAGTGCCATGAGGGAACTCAATTTCTTTCTAGTAGTTCAAGTAAGCAAGTTGATAATGGAATCTTCATAAGTCAGGCAAAGTATGTACACGATATACTTCCAAGATTCAACATGACTGAATGTAAAGTTGCAAAGACACCCATAGCCAGAAACCACTCCCTTGGACCTGATCTTGAGGGGGATTGTGTAGATAAACATCTTTACAGGGCTATGATTAGGTCTCTCATTTATCTTACAACCAACAAGCCTGATATCATGTTTGCTATATGCATATGTGCAAGATATCAAGCCAACCCAAAGATGTCACACCTGGTTGTTGTCAAAAGAATTTGTAGATATCTCAAAGGTGCCCCTAAGCTAGGCCTTTGGTATTCAAAGAATTCTAACTTTAATCTGTATGCCTATATAGATAGTGACTATGATGACTGCAAAGTCCACATCTAGGGGATGTCAATCCCTTGGCGGAAGGATAGCCTCACGACAATGCAAGAAACAATCGTGTGTATCTGCATCAACTGCTGAAGCTGAATACATTGCTACTCAAGCTGTTGTGCTCAAGTGCTTTGGATTTAGAGTTACATGATGGACTATGGATACAACTTTAAAGAGACTCTCATCCACATAGACAACAACAGTGTTATCTCTATCACAAAGAATCTTATGCAACACTCAAGGACAAAATACATTAACATCAGGTATCATCTAATTAGAGATAATTGTGAAAAAGGATTGATAAAACTAGTCAAGGTTAACATAAATGAACAATATGCTGATCTGTACATAAAGGCTTTTGATGAATAGAGATTTAAATATCTTGTTTTAGCTATTGGGATGATTAACCTTGAGTAGATTTTCTTAAAACTTAATAAATATTGTTTCTAAAAGGAATTGTGTGTCCTACGTAATCTAGAAAATCATCTCCATAAGCCCAGTTTATCTTAGGAGAAAATACTTTTAAAATGACACTCCTTAGAATTCTGAAAAATTCATAAATATATTTTCTTTCGAAAGACATTAACATTGCCTTCGGAAGACATTAACATTGCTTTCGGAAGAATTTTAAGTCTTCAAATCAGATAACTACTTAAAAGAAATTTACCTTAAAAAAGAAATGCGGATATTTCTTCTAAAGCCAAAATATGCTTCTAAGTACTTATATGCATTTGAAAAGCAAATTTCTTCCGAAAGCAATTATGTCTCGGAAGATTTATTCTTCTTACGAATAAAACTTCCAAGTTTTAATATCTTCCGAAACCAAACATTCTTCGGAAGAGAAAATACTTCAAGTACTTTTCTTCCGAAGCAAATTTTCACAAAACTAAAGAATATCTTCCGAACTCAAAATTTGGCTTTGGAAGTTTTTCACAAAACGTCCGAAGATAAATTACCTTTGGAAGATTTTCAACTTTCAAGAAAACTACCTTTTTGGGTGTTTTTTCAAAGGTGAGTACGACATTCGGACTTTAAAGTTTATTCTTTTGCATTAACTTAGTCTCAAGTCTATTTCATATAAATATACCCAATGGTTCCCCCTTCTTTCACTATCTTCTTCATCTGCAAATTTTCTAAATCTAAATTCCCACTCACCGTCTTTGTTCTTACATTATTTCACTGTAAAGTTTTCCCCAATGGCCAACCTTGACCGCAGAAACCAACAAGATTTTTCCATGCATCTTCATAGGCAATACAATCAAGTTGCTCTATTGAACTCTGAGAAAGATCCAAGTTTCTCAGAGTTTTGCCGCTTTCTTTCTCTCTCTAACTACTTCACTTTCCTCACCACTGATCCTTCACTCTATGAGTATCAACTTTTGGAATTTTGGAGGACCTGCTAAGAGGTCACCATGGATGGAGAGAAGGCATTATCTGCCATAGGGCAGGGGAGGACAATCTTCATCACTACAACTCCATAAACTCTCATCTACAGCTGTAGGATGAAGAAGGTGAATTGTCCTTCCCAAAATCTGTTGTAAACCACTCTTTTGAGCATATGGGCTACGAAGGTGACTTTTCAGTCTAAACCTTCAAGAAAGGAAAGGTTTCCTCTCAGTGGAAGTACCTCCTCCATGTTATTATTCACAGCTTGTCTAACAAGCATGGAGGTTGGGACCAAATTCCAGAAGACCTCTCTTTCATAGTCCATAGGATGGTTCATAGGGTCAAGTTCCAGTATTCACAATTTGTATATACTAATTTACTTGAAAACTTGCACTCCTTAGAATATTATATGTTCCCTAGATATGTCTAGCACATTCTCGACTGTGAACTGGGCTCACAGTTGAAGGGAACAACTAATATTCTAAAACTGGAACAGATGAAGCCCGACATCTTCAAGACTATGAGAAAGCCAACTGTTGTCTTCTCAGAGGTAGAAACAGCCTTGGTCCCAAAAATGATAGAGCTCATTTCTCAAGGTGACAACCTAGCAGCACCAGCTAGTATTAAACCCACACCTTCCATTTCAAGACCACCCACACTGCCTCAAATAACCCTCACCTACTAAAGAAAATCCAAACGAACCACTGCATAGGTTATTTAACCTATGCGGGCCCCCATATCACCACCCAGGAGGAAGTGGACACTAGAGCTCCTACTTCCCCTGAGGAGCAAACCACTCCTATCTCATAAATGATCAGTCCTAAGGTTCCTCATGCTCAGGCTAATGAGCTCATCACCCAAGAAGCCTTAAGCCTTCACTCAGAGTCTCAACACTTTAGTGAACAACCTTCAGGGGAAAGTTATCATCCCCGGCCTCTAGATCTAAACCAGCCAATGCCCAGCCTTGACTTCTATGATGATGTGGATATGACACTCAGTGCGTACCATGAATCTCTTTTCTCTTTCCCTGCTCAAAGAAAGATAAGTACTCATATGTCACCCATATCTAGCCCAGATCATCCACCCCCCACTAAGGTGGATCTTCCCAAACCTATTCAGGATATCCATATGGAAGATGCTCTCACTTATGAAAGTGATTACATCATTAAGACCTCAACTATGGCAACCTAACCCATTAGCACTTCAACTGAAGTTTTCAGAGAGCAGGGGAAATCCAGCAGGCAAGAACAATAAGATGGTGATGAGGAAGAAGACTTAGGTCCAATTATCTCATCCCCTAGTGATTCTTCCAATGAAGATAAGAGGAATCTCAGACTAAAGGTGTAAAAACAAACAAAACATGCACCTATTTAGTCTCCAAGATTAGTCACTTGGAATCTCAAGTGACTTCCTTGCATAGAAGGGTCAATGATCAGCAACTTGAGATCTCTAATCTCAAGAAGCAACTAGCCAGGAGACCTTTCAGAAGGACTCAACCAGGAACATAAGAACCTGAGGATATGATAGAAATAACCTTCGGCTTATCTATGCAAGTAGGTGATGCTACCATAAAGGGGGAGGAAGCTATCACAATCACAAAACCTGGGAGTTCTTCTTAGAGTATGGACACTGAGGAATCACCAACCTCACTCGTAATTGTCCACACTCAGCAACCTCCTCAAGTTCACATTGATGTGGACTATCTCATACAAAGTCTGTTTGAGGGGAGAATACCTAAGGAAATGTCATCCCCACCTTATGGAGCTGTAAATGAAATAATAAGGTGGAGGTATGATACACTTAAAAGAGCCCTAATACTGCATAGGATGTAGTATAAAGTATCTCAGGGTGTTGTATTCTATTTAACTTATGCATTATAACACTTGTAAAAGAACTTGAGATTAATATACAACATTCTTGAAAACCATATATATTATTATTGAGTTCTGTCTCATTATTTACTTATGTTCTTTGTATCTTGTTCTTAAATTCGGTTCTCTATTTAAACTGCTAAGTGTTCTAGCACTCTTCATATTGTAAGACTGATAGTATTGACCTCCCTTAACCAGTCCTGCATATATATTTAAAGTTCAAGTTCATACAAGGAAATAGTTAAGTTTAGATGTTTTCGATGTTTGTAACTCCCTAAATTTCATAAATCCAAGAAAAGAAGTTCTCACAAGAAACAAAAGTTTGAGGGATAACGTTGCCAAAAATAGGAAGGATGCCAACCCTAGAACTTGCTATAAAAGGAACGAGGTGCCTCTCTTTCCCCTTCCTTATTTGAAAACAAAAGGAGAGAGTGAGAGACTTAGAGCTAATAAGAGAAAGTAGAAAAGAGGAAGTTCAAGGTATGTAAACCATCTGTTTAGCCTTGTTTGATGCTTAAATGAATGAAAGAATGACAATTTTATGCTTAATATATGTAGATTGTGTGATTAGAGCTCGCGATTGGTGTTGTTGCACTTGCAATTTACACAATCTACATATATTTAGCATAAAACTATCATCTTAATCACACAATCTACATATATTAATATATGCATATTCACTCTAATCATACAATCTACATATATTAAGCATAAAACTGTAATCCTTTCATTCATTTATGCATTAAACAAGGTGTAACACCCTGGAAAGTCAAAACAAGCCATTTAATAATAATGAGCTTAATTAAGGGATATTTAATAAAAATAAAGGAAGGAAATGAGTCATGGGCCAAATTAGCCTTATGGGCAAAGAGGTTTAAGTGGTTAAAGGCCCATAATTAGCCACTTAAACCATCTAACCAGCCATCATCTTCTTCATTTGCAACCCTAGCCACCAACTTCTAGAGAGAGAGAGTCATGAGAGAAAGTGAAGAAAACTCAAGATTTGAAGCTTCATTGGTTAAGGGATTGAAGATTTGACTGTTAGAGCATCAAACCACAAGAAAGGAGCAAGAAATCCAGGTAAGAATCAGCCTCTTAATGCCTCTGTAGGTCAAACTTGGATTCTAGAGTTTTGGGTTTTGAAAAGTTGCAAAGAATCATATAAATGTCATATTTTTACATATGAAATCATGTAGAAAGCTTAGATATAGTTTCACGGATGAAAAACTAAGGATTTGGACGTAAAAAGTTGAGATTTTGGGTTAAAAACGAGTTGGTTCATCATTTTTATACGTTCTGCAAAACTGTCTGTGCATCCTGCGAAACTATGGGTTTATCCTGCGAAACTATGGGTTTATCCTGCAAAACTAAGGCAATCTCCATCCTGCAAAACTATAGTTTCACAGTTTTGCAGGTAGTTTCGCAAGTGCATAGGTGGATTTGTAGATTTAGCGAATCTAGGAAATTCCAACAAAAGTTGGGCGAAATTGTCATGCGAAACTAGTAGCGAAACTGGCAGCAAAACCGTTAGCGAAACTGCGTGCGAAACTACTGTCAAAACTAGGTAGAAAATGACCCATTTGAGTGTTAACTTATATGCCGGTAGTGTACCGTGATTTTAGCTTAGAAAGCTTAGACTAGAAGCTACTCACTGTAACCAGGTGAGTTCTGGATCCCTTATTTACAAGTTTTTCTATGTTTTTGGGGTTATTATGCATATTAAATATATATTTTTATGGCAAAGATCTTAAGAGATTTTAACAGGAAAATAGAATTTTCTATAACAAATTATGCTATATAAATGCTTTAAAATAAAATTTCTTCGCGTTGACCTGGCAGCCCGACCCCAGCTAGGGGCGTTGCCCCTTGGACCCTACTAGAGGTTGTTGCCCCTAGAACCCCACTGTTAGGGGCTACCACCCCCGAACCCTCGTTGTCCCTCAAAGGGTCGGATATGTTTTATGGTGAATTGTACTTGGTATGTTGTGTACTTAATAAGTAAAGTGTTGTATATTAAAGTGGAAGATAATAATAATGAAAAAGTGGAACTTAAGGAATGTTACTCGGGCCCGTATGATGATGAGAAGTCTTGCAAGCATTATGATGGACTTCACTTACGTGGGTCTGATGTACGATGATGGATCCACATTCATGAGCAGGCTATGTGCCTTGCAGTTTGGATCAGCTGTCGGGGGTAAGCTATCGTTTTCATGTGTACCGACAGGGATTGACATTCGTTGTCGATCAACAGCGGGCTCTTGCTGTGTGCAATCTCGTTTATGATGAAGTGAAAGATAATGAAAGAATGAAAGATAATGAATATGCTCATTAAGATGCAGGAAATGTTATGTATTATGATGTATGCATGGTCATTATAAGAAGGATATAGTTTATATTTTCTTTTATTACTTAAAACTAGAATTCACTTAGCAAAACTGACTTTTATGCATAATAGTTGGCAGGTGAAGGATGATGTTGGGGATGACACAAAGATGGAAGCTATTTGGCGTGCGATGAATTGCATCCATGTTTATGAAATCATTTATTTTAATTTTTAAAAGTACGAGGTTTTTATTTTGTTTGGGAGACAAATGTATGGTGCAATATGATTTACAAGTTTTGAATGGATGTTTATTTAATTCCGCTGCAATATTTTGTTTATAAGTGATTTTATTCTATGATTAACCAACTGCGAGGCTTCCTGGGAATGGGGGCCTTACACAAGGCTAAACAGGTGGTTTACATACCTTGAACTTCCTCTTTTCTACTTTCTCTATGTAGCTCCAAGTCTCTCACTATCTCCTTTCGTTTTCGAATAAGGAAGGGGCATGAGAGGCACCTCCTTCCTTTTATCGCAAGGTCTAGGGTTGGCTTACCTTTCTATTTTTGGCAACGTTAGTCCTCAAACTTCATTTCTTGTGAGAACTTCTTTTCTTGGATTTATGAAATTTAGGGAGTTACAAGCATCAAAAACATCTAAACTTAACTATTTTCCTGTATGAACTTAAACTTTAAATATATACATAACACTCAAATATTTATCTACTCTCTCAAACGCTCAATTTCTAAAAAGAAATCGCCACCTCGATCCAATAGAAAAGCCAACCCATTCCGAAAGTCTTGGAAACAAACACCATAAAAACCGTCACAAACCTAACCCATTCAAACACCACTACTCTAATTCAACAATCAAGCGTAATATCCACAATTCCAACATCAACTTTCCTAATACAACCAACATAAGCAATTCCTGGATGTCATAATGCATTCAACAAGTTCAATCTGTTAAGGCCCCTCGATTAAGGATCAATATTATGGATGAACAACATTAAGACTATGCACATTCATGTGCAGGGACTTGGTGGAAACAGGGTCAAAAACAAGAACAATAATCACACAATATAATCTGATTTCCACACATATTCAAATATCGATGTACCGGGGTATTTATACCCATAATTTGGCGGTTAACAACTAACTAAACTAACATAGTTAACCCTTTAATTCTGACTAATTACAAATTTGACTTTTCTAATTTTGAACTTTCTAATGTAACTTAAACTGACTAATTTCTTGATTACAATTATCCAACAATCACTCCCCTAATCAAGAAATTCTTTAACTTGTTTTCTCTGTTCTTGTTTATCTGTTGCGTAGCCTTCTTGTCCATCTTTCTTAACTTTGCACTTTTGATTTCGGATTGGATTTGATTCAACTCACTTGTTTCGGATCAAATCGATATCAACCTTGCTTAGATTAATTTGATATCAGCCTGAATGACTTCGGATCAAATAATCTTCTTCTTTTGACTGTGACTAACTTGATATCAACTTACGTAGTTTCGGATCAAATTAATCAATCTTCGGGTCTTTCGGTCGCGTAGCAAATCAAAACCTTACTTATAAGAATAGTACACGGGTCTTTCAGTCGTTTATAACGAATCAAAACCAACTATTCTTCTTATCACAACAATAAACGGGGTCTTCGGTTGCAAGACGAATCAAAACCAATTAACTAGGCTTTTCGGTCGTCTAACAAATCAAACCAATTGTTGCTTGTTGAGAACAGTCTTCGGGTCTTCGGTTGCGTGACAAATTAAAACCAATTTACGGGGTTTTTCGGTTGTCAAGCAAATCAAACCAACTGTTCTTGGAACGGGTTCTTCGGTTGCCGGGCAAATCAGAACCGTTCCTCCTCTTTATTTTAAACTTTATTCTTTTATTTAATTTCCCTTTTAAGACTTCTGTTTGACTTCTTAAAGACAAAGTACCCAAAAAAGATTTTTTTTAAAAAAACCTTAATAATCCTTGAAAATTCTGTTGACGGTTTCCTTTAAAAAACTTTGACCTTCCAAAAGTCAAGATTGCCAATAACCACGGGATCGTCTCTTTCCACAGAAAACTTCGGTCGGACAAATCAATCGATTTGTATAAGGTTTTTTTTCGATTTCAATTTTCATTAATTGAATTCGTTGATGAGTCGTTCCTGGTAGACGATTACTTGATCATAACTTGTTTTCGTTTTTCTTGATTGAAACGAAACGGTGTTCGGAGAAAAACTTTGAATGAACGATGTGTTCTTAATACTTGAAACGATTTTGCGTGATTCCTGAATTGGTGTTTGAGGACCAATTTGAATCAATATCTTTGACTTGAATGCGTTTCTGTCTTGTTTTGACTCGCCGGATACTCGCCGGAAATTCTGTTTTTCCGATCAGTTCTTGCAAAAACAATTACGGGTCTCGAATCAATGATCCTCTTGATCGATTGCTGATGTTGATCACGTTTCTGAATCGATAATCTCGTTCTTTGAATCGATTTGATTTCAATTTTAGTCTCTGTTCGTTAGTCGCAAAACAGGGGATGAAGATTTGCAATCTTCGATTGAAATCACGGGAAACGATCGGGAATTCCAGGAGCGTAACCGCTCTGATACCAATTGTTGGTAGAGTGAGATCGAACACAGGTTTTACAATGGATGAATTCAGAGAATTTGGCTATGTACAATAGATTCATCTTATGTCAAATGAAGGTTTACAAGATATTTATACATACAAACTTGGCGGGTTATCCACGGGTCTTAACCGGGTTACTTAACCACCAAGCAGTAACTAACTTATCTATACTAATCATAATTATACAATTGTCACACTAACTTATGATAACATATAACTATACTAATTAAATTTAGTTTAACTTTCAACACGGTAGTTCACAAGTGACGGGTTGATAGTTTAATTTGTTTATTTCTCATGTTTTATTAGAGATGTTTATTAGAGAGTAATTAGTCAAAAAAATTGATTTGTTTTCCTGGCTTATAGGAAATTCAAGTAGTAGTGGGTTAGTGGCCTTTTCTTTAGGAGCAAGTTTATTTTTTCTATTTAATGTAATTTTTGCTTTCAATGAAATTGAGTTCAAGCAGTACACATTACGTGAATTTTAAGTGTGTGTGTTTCAAGGGGCCTGAACAAACAGTATCAAGGTGATTCTAAGGTAATGCAAGTCAAGTTGCAGGGTCTTCGACGCGATTTTGAGACTCTACAGATAAAGGACCAAGAACTTGTCTCAGATTTCTTGTCTCGTATTATGACAATTGTAAAAAATACTTGAGCATATGGTGAGGATGTTTCTGATCAAAGGGTGATTGAGAATGTGTTGCGTAGCCTTCCTACTAAGTGGGATCATGTGGTTACTGCCATTGAAGAGTCGAAGGACTTAACTAAGATGTCATTTGATCAGTTGATGGGATCGTTGCAATCTCATGATCGAAGCACGGGTGAACCGTAACAATGAAACAACTGATGAAGATCAATTGTTCCAGGCTAGGGAGGAAGATAGTTCTTCCATATCACGTGGTCGAGGATGGTTCACATATTATGGGTCGCGAAAGAGGTTGCGGCAGAAATGGTGGACGTGGAAAGAGTCACATTTAGTGTTACAATTGTGTCCGTTTAGGTCATATTTGAACCGAGTGTTGGGCTGAGCTACAAGTGCAGGCGGTTGTAGGTTAAGATGATGAGGAAGAAGAATGTCGATTGTTTATGGAAATTAATAGAGGTGATGCCCACCTTCTATTTGGTTCCTTGACAGTGGTTGTTCAAATTTCATGACAGGACAGAAACGGGTATTTATTGAATCGGATACAACAAAGAGAGTTAACGTCAAAATGGGGAATGGCAAAAGCATCTAAGTTGAAGGCAAAGGTACAATCAAATTAATTGTTTCACATGGTCAATCTAAAGTACTTCATGATATGCAGTATGCACTTGATCGCGGGTATAATTTGCTAAGTGTTGGCCAATTGATGAAGTGTGGATATGCCTTATATTTTGATGATGATACTTGTGTGATTATAAACAAGCTGGTAAAGTTGTATCTCAAGTGCAGATGACAACTAAAAATACTTTTCCTATGAACGTCTCTTCTACTCCTAGCCATGCAATGCCCGCCATCGAGACTGAAGAATCCATTCTTTGGCACCTTTGATATGGGCACCTTCACGAACATGGACTAAAAGTGTTGTGCACTTAAGAGATGGTGATGGGGCTCCCTACAATTGAGACTTTCTCATTCTGTGAAGGATGTGTTTTGTGAAAGCAGACCACACAATCGTTTCCTGATAACACATGGAGAGCAACCCGTGCACTTCAATTAGTCCACGCGGACTTATGTGATCCAATGGAGATTACCTCCCTGGGTGGTAACAAGTACTTTCTTTTATATTGATGATTACACCAAAATGAATTGGGTTTATTTTTTGACTAATAAATACGAGAGTTTTGACAAATTTAAGATTTTTTGACTAACTAACAACAGATCAATATACATTCTGAGATTATGGCTTAATGGTTGTTTTCCCTATATAATAAATCAATTTGCTTCTGTTATCATTCATAAATAAATAAGACAAATAAACAATCCAAACAAAAAATGGTACATTGTTAAAAAAAATACTCCATATTTAACTAAACAATGTCAGATACATAGAACTTTACAAACCACATAATAACTTAAAATAAGCACTAACCTTGCATAAAAGGGCTTATGAAAAGTTACGGAAGACTAGAAAGATAATGAATAGAAACAAAAGATGGATCTATATGCGCAAAAGATCTTTAGCACCTCGAATTTCACGGGAACAATTTGCAATTTACAGCTCTCTAATACAGACATCTTATTCTTTCTGCATACAACCAGTTCATAAAGTAAAAATACTGCTTGATCCCTCTCAGTTATCTTAACTAATAGCCAAACTAAATTTTGTCCAATAGTTCATATACAATCAGGGGTTATAGCTACTCCAATATAACCCATAATTCATATTTTTACAGCATGATGATGGTAATTTTATGTGTTCTAATGCAAGTAAAAAAACTAACTCATACTACCCGTAATATCAAAGGGAATCAGATCTGAAGCGATATTAAAAGCAGCTACTGGGTGTCGGTTCATAACTTATGAACACAACACTGTAGATCAGATACTAAACCGAGAGGAGTGAAACTTGTGAGAGGTGTGACTACATGCATAGGGAAGATTGGAAGGCTTGTTAGGCTTGGTTGGATAGATCCTATTTCAAAGAGTAATATCTTTGCTTGCAAAGTTGTAGCTTGATATATAAAACAAGGAGTTGGTATGACTTTGGAATTTAACTCACATTAGGCGAAGGCATGATTTGATCGCTTTTGTTTAATGATAGTTGTAGTGTTATGAGCAAGTTGCTTAGGTCAAGAAAATGATAAGTGAAGGGATGTGATGCGTTCATGATTTGCACTGGTTTTAAGTGGTTAAATATATGTTTATAATAAACAATCATTATCGAATGTGTTCACATTGTTATGTTTTCAGAGTGCAAGTGTAAAGGCTTAAAAGAAGAGATTTAAGGAGCTAGAGAGGTCGAAGCAGCACGTAAGCGTGAAACAAGAAAAAATAGAAGAGTCGAAGACCAGAAGGGGAAATAAGTTATGTCCATGACGACGTAGCTTACGGCGGGGGGGGAAAAAAAAAA
>BJCN01327065.1:0-11756 GCA_018326445.1 Flaveria brownii
TGTGTTTATCACGTCCGGAGGTCAGGTTCTACAGCTGTGAAACAGAGCTGCTGGGTTTGGGTGTTTTCTTATCTTTTGTCTTGGATTAATTTCCATATGCTTGATGTTGTTAATTCCAAGTGTATGATGGTTTGTGTATGCCTCTAGTGTATCTAGGGAAGACTTTGTATTGCTCAAATTTGGTGATAGTGGATTTTAAGCGGCTCTAGTAGTCCCGTGGTTTTTACTCTCCCTTGAGAGGTTTTCCACGCTAAAAATTTTGGTGTCTCTGTTTGGTTATTTTTTGTATATCTACTTGTTTACATCCTCACAGGTTCATACGGGTTCGGGAAAACTTTTAGGTCAAACGAGGTTACGCTTCCGCATTCGTAATTTACCGTTGGTGATCTTGTTGTTGGTGCTATTTTTCCTGTCAAGTTATATGGTTTAATTGAGAGGTACAAGCTGTGATTAGAATGGTTTCTAATTACAATATGGAATCTCCTATGAAGATGGATTTGGTCCTGTTGAAAAACTTACTACGTTATATGCATTAGTTACAATAGAAGCTGGATGTAAGCAATGCTTTTCTCTATGGTAGTCAAGATGACATAATTTATATGAACCAACCTAAAGGATTCAAAAGTTTGGAATATCCATGATACGTGTGCAAGCTAAGAAGAATTTATATAGGTTAATATAGTCACCTTGTACATAGTTTGGTAAGACTGATGAATGCCTCGAGCACGACAGGTTCTAACCCACTATGGCCGAACCATCTTTTTTGTTCGGGTAGATGAAGAAAAAGTGGCAGATACCTCGGTCTCTATAGACAATTTAATCATCATCTATGATGTACTTATGCACAAGGTTTAATTGTTGAAAGTTAAACTAAATTAATTAGTATAGTTATATGTTATCATAAGTTAGTGTGACAATTGTATAATTATGATTAGTATAGATAAGTTAGTTATGGTAGTTTCTTGATGGTTAAGTAAGCTTCAAGTTTGTATGTATAAATACCTTGTAAACCTTCATTTGACATAAGATGAATATATTGTACATAGTCAAATTCTCTGAATTCATCCATTTAAAACCTGTGTTTGATCCCCCTCTACCAACAATTGGTATCAGACCGTTACGCTCTTGGGAAGAAGAAATCGTGTAAAGAAACATCGGTTCCAAGAATTCACGAAGAACACGAAAATTTGCAGTCCCTGTTTTAGCAAAGTGGAACAGAGACACGAATTTGAAATCGAATCAATATCATAGAAACATCTTGTTGTTTAAGATATCATCGCCATCATCAATTGATAGTAGGATATCAATTGATTTAGAAACCCAGAAACGGTCATTAAGAACCGATCGACCGAAATATACAGAAAATTCCGACGACTCCGGCACGTCAAAATCAGAACAGGAAATCAAGATCAAAGAACAACGATTCAATCCGATTCCCTCCAACATTTCAAGAATCAATTTTTGGAAATTCGATTCCAGAAACGTTTTTAAAAATCAAAAGAAAAAAAAGGATCTATCGGGATTATTTTTCAAACCAGTGTTTTAAATCGAAAGGAAACAAAACTAAGTTCTTGATCAAGTAATCGTTTATCAAGATCGATTCATTAAATTGGTTTCATTGAAGGAAAACCAAACTTGAACAACCCATGTTCGACATAATCGGTACAGGGACGAAAGAAGAAGAAGAAGATAATTTTTTTGTCAATTTTGACTTTTTGGAAAAGTTAACAGCAGTTTTGGAAATAATTAAATTTTTAAAAGAAAAATTCTAAAAGGATATTTGACTTTAATCTTGTAGAAAACATTTTAAAAGGAATAGATCTTTTATAAAGATTTTAAACTTAGAATCTAAAAGTTTTTTTTGAATTTATAAGTTTTTAAAAGAAAATATATGTTTTTAGAAAAGAATAAAGATTTAAAAGATAAAGAGGAGGAACGTTTCTGATTTGTCTTGCAACCAAAGAACCCGTTCCAAGAACAGATGGTTTGATTTGTTTGACAACCGAAAAACCCCGTACAATTGGTTTTGATTTGTCTGCAACCGAGGACCCGAAGACTGTTCTCGACAAACAATAATTGGTTTGATTTGTTAGACGACCGAAATATCTAGTTAGTTGGTTTTGGTTCGTCTTGCAACCGAAGACCCGTTTATTGTTGTGATAAGAAGAAAAGTTGGTTTTGATTCGTTATAAACGACCGAAAGACCCGTGCACTATTCTTAGAAGTAAGGTTTTGATTTGCTACGCAACCGAAAGACCCGAAGATTGATTAGTTTGATCCGAAACTACGTAAGTTGATATCAAGTTAGTCACAGTCAAAAGAAGAAGATTATTTGCTCCAAAGTCAGTCAGCCTGATATTAAATTTATCTCAAGCAACGTTGAAATCGATTTGATCCAAAACAAGTGAGTTGATATCAAATCCGATCCGAAACCAAAGGTACTAAAGTTAAGAGTTATATATTACTTACCAATATTGGAAAGAAGAAGAAGCAAACAATGACTAAGAAAGATGAAGTTGTAAAGGAAGAAGGAACTTCAATGATGTTCCAATGCCCTATTTTAAGTTCTATAAATTACACTATTTGGGCAGTTAAAGTTGAGCAATTTTCAATGTACATGGAATATGGGAAGCAATTGAACCAACAGGAGAAGTTGATTCAAAGAAAAATGTAAAGGCTATTGCTTATCTCTATCAAGCCATGCCGGAAGAATTAGTCTTTCAAATTGCTCACCATACAAATGCTAAGGATATTTGGGAAGATTTAAAAGCACGATTTATAGGTGAAGATAGAGTCAAAGAAGCAAGACTACAAACACTTGAATCAGAATTTGAAGCATTAAAGATGAAAGACACCGAATCACTAGATGACTTTACCGAAAAAATTAGCAAACTTGTCTGACAAGCCAACAATCTTGGATCCATTATTGATAACAAAAGATTGGTTAGAAAACTACTCGGTTCCGTACCACAAAAATACATTTAAATTGTTGCTGCAATCGAAGAATTTGCTGATCTTAAAACTATGCCATTTCAAGAAGCTGTGGGAAGACTAAAAGCATTTGAAGAACACATCAAGAAACCAGAAGAGGGTGATACACATACTAAACTCTTACATATCAAAGAAGACGCAAAAGGAAAAGTCAAAGAAGAAAAATGTGAGCATTATGGTCATGGAAATTTAAGTCAAGGAAGTTTAAGATATGGACAAGGTAAAAATTGGAAGGCTTCTACAAAAAAAGTTGGTAGGAGAAACCAATAAAACAAGAGCCACATAAGATGCTTCAATTGTAATGAATTTGGACACCTTAAGCATGATTGTCCAAAAGGAAAGGAAAAAACAGAAGCTTATCTAATTCAATGCGAGGAAGATGAACCTATGCTATTGTGAAGTGAAAGGATGAAGACCTTCTAAAACTAAATTTAGTTTAAGGGGGAGTGTTGAAAGTTAAAGTAAATTAATTAGTATAGTTATATGTTATCATAAGTTATTGTGACAATTGTATAATTATGATTAGTATAGATAAGTTAGTTATGGTAGTTTCTTGGTGGTTAAGTAACCCGGTGGGAAACCTGTGGATAACCCGTCAAGTTTGTATGTATAAATACCTTGTAAACCTTCATTTGACATAAGATGAATCTATTGTACATAGCCAAATTCTCTGAATTCATCCATTTAAAACCTGTGTTTGATCCCCCTCTACCAACAGAATCAACTAAACGTTATAGAAACTATTCATCTAAATCATCTAATAAGCTGGTATGTGACTTGCTCAACCAAAGGGTCAGAAGGAGATAAATAAATGAAAGTGTACAAGAAACTTCCATGACAGAATTTTTTTGCTAATCTAGACAATAATTTATTTACATCAATTTGTCACAAGACAAACTTCCAACCATGGTTAGTTGCTTTGCTTAGCTTTCTCACGGTTATTCTTTCTCTCTTTTACTTCATTTTGCAACTGTTTTTTCTTCATCTCCTGTCCTAGCTCAAAATCCACATGAGGTCCTTGATCCATCTTATTTTCATCTGTATAAAAAGTAGCGAATGAATAAGATAAGTACTTTTAAACCGCTAACCAAAAAAGGATAAATGAAAAGGATACGATAAAGAATTAGGAAGTCAAATTAAGGATAGAAGGACTTGAACCCTCATAATTTTTTAAATGTACTGATTTTCCTCTTATTATAAACTTCGTTGTTGCCGGCTGGTATTCACATCTAGAACGGGACTCTATCTTTATTCTTGTCCGATTAATTAATTTTTTTTCAAAAGATATACAAGACTATGCGTGAATACTTTGATCAACGAATATTTGATTCTTTCTTCAATATTGAGTGAGATTGTTGGCTATATTTGTTTCATTTGAAAGAGTATATGTGTTACGTACCCGATTATAAAAGGTAAGGACTAAAGTTATAATTTTATAAAGATAGTATCTATTCATGTCATATTAGCAAACCACACCACTTGAACTATCTGCTGCTAACTCCTTTAGTTATATTATATTGGATAAGTAATCACTTATGAATTATCAAGCTATACCATGTACAACAATAGTAGTATACGACATGATCGAATCAGGTGTGTTAGTCGCCTAGCTATATTCTTATCATATGCCAATAGTAGTACACGACATGATCGAATCAGGTGTGTTAGTCGCCTAGCTATATTCTTATCATATGCTCGACAGTCGACTGATATGTCTAGATCAGCCCATGATCAGTTCTCTGATTGGGCTTGTGGACCTACTGTTTTGCGACCTTATACACAATCGACATGTAGGTTTTTTAGATTGATCTTTTCTAGCCATATTCATATGCCATACAGCCATAGCAATCTACTTTGATAATGTTGGATGGCCCATATTAAGCATGATCTATTATTTTGGGCTTTGTGCACATGTGAGATAGATTAAGGTTTTAAATAGCCCAACAGAAGGATGAAGGGCCAATTCAACGTAATGTTCATGCTACTGCTAGTGTTATTCATTGGGCCTATTGAAACTGGCCCAAATATGATGTTTAGTATTGGTGAAGTTGAATATAGCTTCTGCTTATAATTGATGACCAAGTATTACATCGCTATGTAACTATGTTAATGACGTTGAAATTGCAAGATACATATTTTGCATGTCGTATAATCACCTCCGTTATGTTAGGTTCATTGTGTTATGTCCGCCATGCTTATGACGTATGTTACCCTTCTCTCTTACTGGCCGGATAATTTGGTGAGGTTGAAGGAAGAAGTGAGAGCAACCTATCTTATGAGCCGAGTAAAGTAGAGGGACATATATAGTAGATTTTGGTGGTTATTTTGAATGTTTCGGAGTGGTTATTGTGCTCATATTATTATGGTGTTTTGTGGTAATTAATTAGTAATATTCCGGGTGCTGGGATGGAGTTTGCAACATGGATATGATAGTCCTTAGCTCAAATTGAATTTTGTGTGCCTCTAACTCTAGCTTATTTTTAAGAGTTGGTGCATCGTTGATCTTTCCAACTGCTGGCTCAACGTTTGGTTATGATACCATGTGGTTTGGTGTTGTTCAAAAATATAATCATGCCTGGAGCTTCATTTCCTTACGATCCATTTGTGCTTCTCTGAAGCTTTATCGGTAGGTTATAGATCTTTCATAGATCTTCAAAACTCTTTTTGCCAACACCACTCTTACTTTGTGGAATTGATGCTTCACTTTGGTGGCATTGCAATTGTGCTGGTAGTCAAATGACAACATAGAAACAAATAAAACAGAGGCCAAAAAAGAATTCATCAATTGAAAAAAACAAAAAAAACCCCATAAACATGCAAACGCAATGTAAACACATGTGAACACCCAATGTACAAACATCGAACTACCAATATTAGAGTTTGAAAGATTTGTAGTTTAAAGCATTGCAATTGTGAGTATCCATGGGAACATATCAAATCAACTCATAACCCTAGTATAGTGTTATTGATGATGTTCCTTTATTTACCTTATTTTATCAAGTATACGTTCCTTAAAAGTTTAATGTGCAAGAATCTCTACTATTTTGAATTTACTTTAAAACGATGCCAATGAGCTTGGCCTTTCCTGTTCACTTCTCTATCTTAGCCATTTTTCACTCGTTTATGCAATGAACTTTCAACCACTTTTGACCCGTTGGATGTTACCATTGTATCTTTGCTTCTTTACAAGAATTACTCCCATATTAAATATCATTCGCATCAACTACACGAGTTCAGTTCAGAGAATAAAACAACATTAGAATTATAGCAACAACATCATAAACAATTTTAACAGTCACAACAGCCTCAATGGTGAGCATACCCCCTCCCCATTTCTTTAGTTCTTTTGTATAGTAGCTGGTATAATAATTAGATTGTAACCCAATTTAAAACATACCTAATAAAAGAAAGCTAAACTTGATCTCTGTAAACTTCATAAACCCTACCACCCATTCATTTAACATGATAATTTACTTTAACCTGCTAGTGACTGTTAACCAAGTGGGTTGGTTTTGTTCTTTTTTCCTAAATGCTCATGGTCCTAAATTCTTATTTAAATTTGTAACTAAACATTTTGTAGCCTTACCAAATACCTCGAACCCAAAATAGTGCAGACCAATCGAACGATAAAGTAGCAATCCAAAGAAATTAATAAGAGAAAACAAACATGTGCATAAATAGTAGCACATTGTGCCTTAGGTAAAACATATGAATATTAGGCTCAATGTCTCAAGAGAACATGAAGAGATCGGGAGAAGAAAGATAGATGAAAGGTGAAGTCGGACAGAGGAAGCAGTGAAAAGGAGAGGAGCGGTACAATATATAACCCACGATTTGTTGATTTTATCATACGCTTAAATAGTAATACATTGTGCCTTGGATAAAACACATTCATTAGTCACTCGTAAAATCTACTTAATAGCATACACTTTACTATAGCTAGCATTGTCCTGTTCTAATTGTGATAATAGGACTCTAGGTCTTAGTTCTTTTAACCATACCCCTTTTTGTATAGGTGGGTTAATGTGTTTGGAGTTAGAGTCTTAGAGACTTTTAATTATTTTATTTTTTTATTTTGGTCTTCAAAGCCTATTTTGGTAACAGTTATAACTTTAAGGTCCTTCGTAGTGACACGGTGAAAGAGTCTGTGAAGCTGTTATCATGAAATGAACACTGTCCTAGCTTCTTTCGTGATAGGAGCGTGATGAGAGGAAACATGAGTAGGTTTACAGACATAGAGGTATTTGAAGCTTTCTCATTTCTTCGGGGGCGTTGAATGGCTCTTTTGTTTAAATAAATTATATATTTAATTTTAACATATACATGCACACACACACTACTCTCTCTCTCTCTCTTATAAATTTACAACGTTTTTAATGCTTGCAACCTCACTCTTTTTCTCCACACTTTGGAAAATGCATATTTCATCTTTTACGTCATCATTGTCACCGTTCAATGCCAAAATCTTGTATGTTAGTGCTATGCACACGTCGGTCCCATATTTAATGACGTGATCGATTGGGGTTGCAACCGGATCTTTAATAAATCTTATTGTGCTCCTCTAGCTGGTTGTTTGCGCATGTTTGGGATTGCTTTCAAAAATTAATTTATTGACTTTTTTAATAAATTAATAAATTAGTATGAAGTAACTTATTAACTTATTCACTCACAACAATCATATTGTCAAACACTATAAAATGACTTTTCAAAAGTTAAAAAAGTTGAAAGTTGATAAAAATAAGCACTTCCAAACACCCACTTTGTCTACCGTCAAGGGCAACAAGTTTGTTCCAAAGTTATTATATGTATTATTAAAAATGTATGTCGGTGTCTACAGTAAACTTTTTTTGTTTTTTATATAACTGAGATTGAAAACAAATGTTGGTGGTGATTTGGTGATTTCTTCCGTTCATAGTAATCCATTTAACATTTTAACCACGGTTCAAACCATGCTGCTGGTGTTTGCCCCAACAGTTTTTTCCTTACTTTTTGCAATTGTTTTATTTATTTTAATTGATTATTGTTTGTGGACAATATTAAATGGTTTTTATTTTCAGATTTCTGACAATACTCTTTTCTTTTTTTTCCTTTTTACAATTAGATCGATAAATAATAAACATATTATATTAAATGGTTACAAAAATTAAACTTCATGTATGAATGAAAAGAATAGTATTTTAAATTTTTACAATTGGACACAGATGTAAAAATGAGGATACTCCATTTATTTACTTTTAGTTTCGGTATTTATAATTAACTATTGAAAACTTTGTTTTCCCCTTATAACTTTTAAAATAAAATATTTTCGGTTTCTGAATGTATATTATGAAGTACTTATGTCATTTCTTTTTTTTTATAACTTTATTTAAAACTGATGAAATATAATATATATAACTTTTACATTCAACTTTTCAAAAGAATTTAATTTTAGTTGTATCATGATTACTATGTTTCGATAGAAACTTTATCCAAGACTGCGTTATCATTGTGGCATACTTATTTTTTATCTAAGTTACAATAGAGTTTTTATTAACAATCGAGCCGTGTTAACACGAGTTTCCCGCCGCATCGCGCGGGTACAATTGCCTCGTACATATTTTTTTTTTAACGGCTGGTTAGTTGTTAGTTGTTAGTTGTTAGTATCAGCAATTTAGTAATAATCACCCATGCCAAAGTTATTTTTTAGTTTATTTTTTATATATTTAATTCTATTCACAACTCAAAAGGAAAGTAGTTCATTTGGTTAGGCTTTTTGATTTTACCATAAGGCCTTGGGTTCGAGACTTGGATTCATTAAAATTTTACTTATTTTTTGTCTCAAATTTGCAAACTAAACCTCTTATTTAAATTTTCAGTGTTTTTCGTCTATCAGTGCATATATTTGATCATTCCTTTAATTATTAAAGGTTATTGAACGTAATTATAATACGTTTCATTTCACGTTATAAATTTGAGTTACTTTACGTTTTGACATAAATTTAATTCGGATACGAGTCAGAGCGATTGTAGTCTATATTTTATCGCATAATTTTGTTTATAGTCGAGTCAAATAATATATTTTCATTCGACGGTGTAAATTTAAATTACTCTAATTTAATTCAGAAACAAATCGGGTCGAATGTAGTTTATACTTTATTAAGTCGCGTAAGACGTTGCTGCAACGTGAGACATGTATAAATCATAGTTTTTCTTAAACTACATCAGTGTGGTAACATCACAACTCAATCTATAAACTTACACATTAGTTTTTAAAACTTTATGCATTTTCAAGTATCATTTTGTAAAAAATATAATTTCCAGAGACGGGGTCTTTTACTATTTATTTTTCTATTTTTTGAATTTGCTAAAAGGTAATAGTCATTACAACGCGGTTTTGTATCCGCGTTTATAATTGTTGGTCAGCAAACAGGTGACGGGCACACACGTCGCTTCTAGCACAAATTCAATTCGGTGCCGTTGCGGAGTTCCTGATGCAGCACAGATGAGTAACATTCCTTGTTTATATCATCGTTGAAGAAAATTTACTATATTAAAACTTTTATATCTTGTATTTGTGCTTAAGACCTAACTTCATCACTAAAAATGGAGATCGAGGTTGTTAGCTTATCAAATCTACCTCACACCATATATCCTATTCCCATGCAACTTCATCATCGATAAGGATGTGCCTTGACTTGCATGTAAAGTATCTTTTGTTTGAAGACTACTTTCTGCCGGGAGGTATACATCTTGAAGAGATGTAAGTACCTCATAAGTTATATATTATCATATAATAAAGGAACAATACAATACTTGTATTTACTTCCCTTGATATTAATAAAGTTGGATTTTAATTTGTTCTTGAAAAATTATTTCACTACAACAATTTTACCGTATACCGACAAAGCATATAACGACGACATATGTCGTTGGTAAAGAATACTCTGTGCCGACGACATGTCCTCGGGAAAGCTAAAAGTAAAAAATTCAACGCTTTGAGTCTATCCCGACGATAGGTCGTCGGGACAGAGTTGCGCGGGCTACCAAAAAATGCGGTATGATAAAAAACTCTATCCCGACGATCTGTCGTCGCTGTAGGAAAAAGTCATTTTCTTTTCTCTTTTGTTTTAACCTTTCGCTTAAGAAAATAAACAAAAACACTGCTCCTTCTGTGCCGACGACTTGTCGTCGGGATAATTTTTGAGTGATTTTAGTATGTGTCAAAATGACCCATTTTAACTAACTTTTGATTGATTGTAGTATGTTTAAGTGTGTTAGGGTCAAAATGACCCATTTAAACTAACTTTTGATTGATTCTAGTATTTTTAATTGTGTTTGGGTCAAAATATCCCATTTGAACTAATAATTTCAATATGTTTAATGCAGGAAAGAATTCAAGAGGAGTATGTGAGACCCCCTAGCGAGACCGGTGGAGACTCATCTGCTGTTGATGAGATTCAATGCATTGAGCTTGCCTTAGGTCAAAGGAAAGGATATATACGAGGTGTTGGTCGTGTGGTGAGACATCCTACCCTGATTTTTCTAGCTCGCAACCTCCTCCAACACAACATTTGCATGATGAAGTTAAAGAACTTAGACAACAACAACAACAAAATCAAGAAACTATACAACAACAATAAATCCAACAACAACAAAAAATCCAACAACAAATACAAGAAATGCAACGATTGCTTCAAGAGCAGATGGAAATGATGCGTTACTGGCAGCAACAACGACCACCTGGTGGTCATTAGCGTTTTTATTTTTGTTAGATTTTGTTAAACTTTCAACTAATTGTATGAATTATTTGTTTGTTAAACTTAAATTTGAAGGTGTATGAATTATTTGTCTGTTAAACTTGTATTGGATTTTTATTGATTACATCTTTGTAAATATTGTAAAAAAAATTAGGTTCCTACATAAAATAAAAAAATTAAATAATATGAGATCAATAGCGCCAACATGTCATCGCCATAAAATGAATTTTAAAAGAATTAAAAAATATGAAAAAGGACTTATAGCGACGACATGTCGTGGCTATAGGTCAAGTTTTTCTTTTTTTTCTTTTTTATATTCGATAAAATCAAAAACCACGACACTTATAGGGACGATTTGTCGTTCCTATAGACGAAATTGTGCTGACAATATCTATCCCGACGACATTTCTGCCTATTACGACTATTTTATGCGAACTAAGCTTATAGCTACGACACGTCGTCGCTATAAACAAAAAAAGGCTATGCGACGACATGCGTTGCTATATGGTGTCAAATTTCGTTGCTATAGACCCACTTTCTTATAGTGAATTTATCATGTTCTGGTAACGTTGATTGGATCATTTTAACAAGTGCGCGCTTAATTTGTTTTGTTGGTCATCGAACCAAAAATATTTTAGACACATGAAAACGAACTTGCATTTATATATGCATGGTTGATTTAATCTTTTTTTTATTGTTAACCAAATTGCATATCTACACCAAAAATTAAAAAAACTTACTACTTTAATAAAAAAGTAAACCATACTTGGATAAGTTCGTGATCGTATTCATTGACGATATACTTATCTACTCTCGATCGAAAGAAGACCACGAGAAACATCTTCGGATTATACTGAGTCTGTTACAAGAAGAGAAACTTTTTGCTAAGCTTTCGAAGTGCGAGTTTTGGCTTCGAGAGGTGAAATTTTTGGGACACGTGGTTAACGAGAATGGGATTAATGTAGATCCTGGAAAGATTGAAGCAGTGAAGAAGTGGGATGCACCCCAGACACCTTCAGAGATACGACA
>BJCN01327068.1:11271-21835 GCA_018326445.1 Flaveria brownii
ACTGTGATCCTGGTTTGTTCACACGCCTCGCGGTAGAACTCCGCACGCGGATTTTGAGGGTGTGACAGGAAACAAGGAAAACCGAGACTAAAACCGCCTTTTCCCACGAATACGGGTCTATATGGGTGCCCGGCAACCGTTACGAATGTAGAAACGGTTGCGGTTGCTCCGACAATTCTAAGACGTGGGCCCGAGTGGTTCGCGGGTTTCGGGAGGAAAAACAATGCGGGGACGAAATTGTTTTGTGTATCGGGTCATGTTAACAAGCCGTGTACGGTAGAAGAGGAGATGAGTATACCGTTAAAGGAGTTGATAGAGCGGCATTGCGGGGGTGTCCGGGGTGGTTGGGATAATTTACTGGCGGTTATCCCCGGTGGATCGTCAGTGCCTTTGATCCCGAAAAGCGTGTGTGATGATGTTTTGATGGATTTGATGCATTGAAGGACGTCCAAACAGGGTTGGGAACCGCAGCGGTTATGGTGATGGATAAGTCAACGGATATAGTCGACGCGATTGCTAGGTTAGCGTATTTTTACAAGCACGAGAGTTGTGGTCAGTGTACCCCGTGTAGGGAGGGTACGACATGGTTGTGGATGATTATGGAGCGATTGAAAGTTGGGAACGTGAAATCGGAGGAAATCGATATGTTACAAGAGTTAACCAAACAGATCGAAGGGCACACGATTTGTGCATTGGGTGATGCTGCGGCTTGGCCCGTTCAGGGTCTTATTAGGCACTTTAAACCCGAGCTCGAGAGGCGGATCAACGAGCATATATGTTCGTAGAGAGCTAGAAAACATCGGCAAGTGAACCCATTTACGTTAAGAGAATTGAAAGATCGTATTAACTTATGATTAAGGAAGTAAGATAAGTGACAAATAAAAACATTTTCTCTTTTTAAATCCATATACGATTAAACAGAACTATTATATAATTTTTTGAAGAACTCATTACCATAAAAAAATATCCTTTATAAATAGCGACCATTGATTTACACTTTGCATCGTTTCATGATGCCATCAACTTGAAAGAAAATACCCAATTGGTAAGGAACTTTAGGGAAAAAAAACATGCATCCCTGTGTAAGTTTTTTCTTTCAGAATTTACTAATTTTTGAAATAATTTTTAAGATTTATATATTATTTTTATCTTTCATATTTATAACACAGAAGAGTACTAGACAATAAATTAATAATATAATTAAGCCCTCAATGATGCTTGCAAGTTTATCCAATCTTTAACAGCCAAGCATAATCTTGCATGTTATTGAATCCAACACAAATAATTGATGTTGAAATTAAACATTAGATTTGCATTATTTGTCTTCATAACCCCACCATTTTTCATAAACACCTCACCAACCCAACCCAACCCAACCCAAACCAAACCAAACCCACATGTGGTCCTTGATTCAAATGCATGAACAAGCTTTTGTATTCATAAGTACCATCATTTAATTTATTTATTTAATCATTTTGTTTTCTTTTATTTCAGTTTTTATAATGTCAAACAAAATTTTGTTTATACCATCTCCTTTGCTTTTGGGTATATCGGTTATAATAGCAAATATAACTTTTGTAAATGCAATGGATATATTTAACGGATAACTAATTAAAAAATATATACACTCAGTTATTTAATCAGATCTTAAGTGGTGTACCCTACTACAACTTGTTAACTGTTTAATATATGAACCACATGAGTACATGGTGCATAAAATGTAATGCATAAAACAATTATGTTTTTTTTTCTAACAATACATATGACAATTATATAACGTTTTTATTTCTCTACTTCATTCTTCTAATTTTCTTTTATTTATTACGTACAAATAATTATGTGAATTTTATTTATAATTTTATTTTATATGAAACGCGTTTGTCGTTGGAAATCTAAGAATGAAAGTAAAGTCACAAAAGATTTGACGCCACTTAAAGATTCATGGCGTAAAGGAAGTCAATAAGTATGCTTACGTTTTAAGGAAATGTCATTGGCAAGTTAATCTAGAAACAATGTACAAGCCATGGCAAGCTAATCGTCTCTTCTTAATCAAATTTTGTTGGATATAATTTTAAAAGTAAGCAAATGATTTAGATCTTAGATAAATTTAAAGTGACAGGTATTCTTTTCCCAGCATATAAACTCTAAAATGGTTTATACATAAAAAGTGTTTTATCTAACTAATGACCTTAAATATTTTTACAAGCTTTTTATTATTAACAATTCTTTATAAATTTTAATATCTTTACCTTTTGGTAAATTTTCAATTGAATGGTATTTATAGAAAGATCTTTCATGACTTAAAAACACTAAATATGCAAGTAAATAACCTCAATATCTAGCAAAATAGACAAACCTTACTACAACAATAGATATAAAGAGATGATTCATCACGAGTAATTCATCTAGCCATAATGATACAATTTAAAATCAAATGATGGTATTATATGGCTGGAGTCAATGGCGGAGGTTAGTGGAGACCGGGGGGGCCTCTTTTTTTCGTCGTTAGTGTTAAATTTTAGTTCGGTAGTGCAAACTTTTGTTCTGGTAGTGTAAATTTTTATAAAAATATCAAGTTCGTCCCCCGTAAAAAAATTAATTTCGCCCCCGCCCCCCTACGGTTTTGTTCAAGCTCCGCCACTGGCGCCTGGAGTCGTTGGTCAGATAATTTCCATCAAGATCATCATGTCTCTAAATGACACTTAAGTCTTAAGTAAATCTCTTACTGTTTATCAACTAACATAGATAACTATATGCTACATTGTAAACTAATATATTGCTAGTTTGTATAACGACACTAGTTAGACTAGTTAGACGATACAAATATTCATGCCATTTTTTGTGTCTTTTCCTTTTATAAGTAACTTACATTCACACGGGTGGTCATTATTATTGTGTCTATTCAAATCTTGCAAGAAAAAGGGAAAAAGAACAAGTAATGGGTATACTCAAGAAAATGAAATGTTTGCTAGAAAGGAAACCTCTTAATTGTGTTGGTCATAATAATGTCATGTGTAGTGTTTTGCAATTGGTGTGTGTGTAGACAAAAATGTTGCCAAATGGCATCCTGCCCCTTAATTTTGTGGAACATCAACCCTCCATTTTAGCCCTCAGTCCATTTTAGCCCTTCTTTTTACATATTCTTTTCATGAAGGAATACATCATTGCAAAGGTGTATTATTTTAATATAATTATTAAATTCAATGGTTGAGCATTTTATCATAGATTCATAGATCATTCAATGTCTTTTGGTGTTACCTAGTATTTATATTTTTTTAAATGTTATATGGTATTAAATGTTGTTATATATTAATTAATATCTGAGTGAAAACAATTTATCAAATATGTTTTTATACATAGAAACTAAGCTAAAAACATTTCTGAATTTGCCACTATCTAAACAAAGAAATGTGAAGCAGTCCTACTATGTCTCTTAACCATCTTAATGTGACTTTTTATTAATGATCTTCTTGCTGCTTTTAATTTAGTTTAATTTATAATTTTTTTATTTTAAGTTTATATATATATGTGTGTACATACATGAAAAGTTTACAGTACAAAGTGATGAATTTGTACGAATTTTACGAAGTGATAACGACCATTGATCTAGAAAATTAACGGGTCAGATTAAATCACGCAAGTGATTGACCAGAGGTGTAGATTTGAAAATAGCTTACAGTTGTTGATTTTTTTTAAATTCCCCCATTCTTTTTAAACGTAATATAACTTTTTTATACAACATTACTTTAAAAAAATCCATCATAAAATCAAGCATTTTATTCTCTTTAATCTGAGTATAGTATTGTTATATTTTTTTTTAAATTAACATTTTTTGAAAAAACATAAATGTGATATGCGTATAACTTACGTAACTATAATTGCGTAATTATGAATATAACTTGCGTAATTATAATTATAACTTGCGTAATTGTTATTTATAACTTGGGTAATTTTAATTTGCGTAACTATCCACCTTATATGCGTAATTGTGGTGCGGACGAAATTACTCATCTCTCAAAACACACGTGTCACGCCCTGATGACTTCGTACAATTCGTATATTTTTTGCACCTTGTATAGTAACCTCCCCCCAAACACACACACACACACATATATATATACACACATACATACATACATATATATATATATATGTGTGTGTGTGTGTATCAATTCCAACAATGTTATGAGTGGTTTATTTTAATGCACATTTAAGCGAGGGATGTTAATCTTTAGGTTGGCGAGTTAACGGGTTGCAAGTTGATCGATTGAATTGTTTAGCTCTTATATGGCACATATTTGTATTTGTGTTAAAAGCATTCACTCTAACCTCCCGTACACATAAGTTTGTGTAACCCGAAACAACCCATTTAACTTGTTTTATCTATATGTGTCAGATGAGTTAGTAGGTTGGCAGGTAAAAATCAAGTTATAAACATGCTAATAAGATTATTGGGTTCTAACAAGTGGGTGAAATGTGTCATAAACAAGTTAGTGGGTTGGACTGATTCATTAAACAGGTTAACTGTTTCACTAGACATAACATATAGGTTAAACCAAACATAACCCGTTTCTAAATGAGTTAGTTATACCAACCCAAATTCAACTTTTATAGTTCTTGCTGCGTTTTTGATCAAGTTTGAAATTATCATCCCTAATTTGAACATAAATTTGATCACAAACTCACTTGTATCGTCATATGTATATGTTATGTTAGATAAAATACATCAAAATATAGGTAAAAACATCACAATCGTGAATCAAAGATACATAAAAACATTATATATTAATATTTAAATTATATAGAATTTTATATAACAAACTTATAAGTTATTAGAAGAACATTTTGTTGATAAGGTGTCTCTTTTTTACCTAAGAGATTGGAGATTTTAAAATTGTAAAATACAAGTATAGGCTTTTTATTATATGAATAGAATTATAAGTTGTTCTTCAAAGTTTGTGTAAATGGTTAGAACCCCTTTGTTTTTTAACTTACTAAACAGAAGTTGCATTGTAGTCTAGAAAATGGCAAAAGTAAACATTGGACTATTTATTGACCATTTTGTGCATATACTATTTATATTTGGTGCGAAAAGGAATCTACTTTATAAACCAGCATTGATATTGACGAGAATTGGGCTTGGGAGTACCTGCCTTGACTGAAACAACAACAAAAATAACATAATTTAAATTTAAAATATTATTTACAAGTAACTAGGGTATAAAGTGAGACCGATAAAACCAATGTCTTCTACATAAATTATTGAAATTATACATATGATTGTCCATCATACCTTCTGCAAACCATTATAACTTAAAAGGATCATATATTCTTAAAAAGAACTACAAATATTGCTCAAAATAACATTACAACGGTCATTTTGTACGTAAAAAAGAGTCTTGATATGTCAATGACTTCATGTTACATTGTTACACACTTCACATTTGTAGCATTAGGTTGGTTGATACATGTTGCTATTACTAATGCACTTCTTTAATTATTCAAATTATTATAATAAACATCGTTATAATTAAAATGCTACAAAACTTCAAGTGTACTTAGCATCGGTACTCGAAGCATAAATCCCTCAAAATGTATCCTTGCTGATTGATATCTCAATAACAGATATGTTTTAAATTATTATTCATTACATACACGCAAGCACGTGCACATAAACAAGCGTAAATAATGAAACATGTAATGACATATATCTTTGGTAAGTTAGGACACCTATAACGCAGGTATTCCAGTGTTATCTCATGCTTAATGGATGCCAAATTTTGGATGGATGCCATTTCAGAACACATTCATTCACATAAACAAGTGTAAATAGTGAAAGCTGAAATCACAATAACATGTAATGAGATGTTATTAGAGGTAAGTTAGGGGCACCTCTAACGTCGGATTTCCAGTGGAACCTTATGCTTAGTGGATGCCAATTTTTGGATGGATGCCATTTAAGAACACATTCGTTTAGATGTTTGTTTGTGCGTAGACTCCCAAAAATCCAATCACAAGTGGATGGATGGATTGTAGGGACACATAACTACTACTATACTATAATATATGTTATTTTACTAGTTTAGAAACTCATGCATTGGACGGTTTAAATAAAAATATTAAATTAAATAGTTATTAATTGAGAATTAGAAACTTAAAATAATCTTTTAAGATAAAGTATATTAAAATTACGTGTAAATAAGTACTTTAAATAATAAACAATAATATTGATAATAAAATAAGATAGTCATATTTCAAAATCCTCAAAAACTTTTTTGCATACAACATTTAGCGGGATTGATTGTAGAGAAGAATAAGAAAAAGACAACATCTACAAAGAGAGGAAAGGTGAAATCGTGATTTAAGAAAGGGATGAGTGATGTAAGAGAACGATCTAAGCTGGAGAATAAACGGATGACTTTACAGGAACACGACACGTAAAGGTCCTAGTTCTTTATTTATGAAAACAATAGGATTTATTTGTTTTCTTTGTTTGAAAAAAAATGTATTTAAGAAACATAAATACTTTTAAATGATGGATAAAAATTTGAGTGAAATTTTGATAAGCTTTTGAAAGTAAATACATAGAAGATACTCTTAGTTCAAAATTAACTTGGCTATGCGCGAAAACGTAACGTCCATAAACTCAAAATATTTCATTTTAAGTTCGCTTTTAGTACAACGGTAACTATTAACCGAATTTATATATTTTTATCTAAATTTCTATGCTTATAATATTAAAATCACTTTCGCATATGATGCTTTAAAGTTTAGTAATTAAAATCTATTTATAAAAAGTTAAACCATGTGGCAAGGAAGCTCCATTTGCGGTGACTTATATAATTTAACATAAAAACCCATGTGATTACTTTTATTATAATTGAAGACCTATAAAAAGTTAATTTTCTTTGCAAAACACGAGTAAATAATTTACTCACACTTAGTTGTCTCTGACACCTTACACTACAGAATTTAATGTGCTTGTTCACGAGACAACCAATGAATTAATTAACAATGATCTTCGCAATATGTTACATACTTTGGTTATAAGTTGTCGGCCTTTGTTAACAAAACATATTTATGGATTGAACAATTACAGAGGATCAATGTTGCTTTTCAAAGTTGATTTTGAAAAGACTTTCAACTCTATTGATTGAAAACTTTTGGACACGATTTTATAACAAATGTGTCTTTTTGAGGAAGTGAAAATCTTGAATATTAGTATGTTTATCCTTGGTTCGTTCTCTGGTCATTGTTATTGGTTCTTAAACCAAATAATTTCAATATTATAAAGGGGTTAGACAAGGTGATCACTCTCTTCATTCTTGTTTATTGTTGTTGTGGAAGCACTACACGTGGTGACAAAAAAAGTGTGCGATCTAGGCATCTTCCCTGATTAAAACTCCAAACAATGGCCTAATGTTATCTCACCTCTTCAATGTAGATAATGTTACGGTTTTAGCCGAATGGTAGGTTTCGAACAACCAAAACTTATCAAGACTTTTATGTTTTTTTATAGTCTTGCATATGGTTTGAAGGTAAACTTCCATAAAAGTATTGTGTTTAGGGTTAAGGGTTTACCCGAGCAACATTGGAAATAAAGTAGAATTCCTATATTCATATTTGGGTTTGTCGGTTGGTGCAAACATGGATATTAAAGGTGAAGTGGGTTTTGGGAATTTTTTTTATCTTTTCAGTTGGACAGGTGAATCGGTTAAGTCAATCTCAAAGATAAATACTCGATCATATTAGTATTTAAACCAGAAAAAAAACGTGCAAATTAAGGGATAGAATCCAAATGCAGGAAGATCAAGCAATTCTAACTTGAAGTTAGAAAAGAGACGCTCAAATTAACATCGAATACGATGAACTTACCAATTGCTGCATAATGCTAAATCAAGTCTAAGACATAGTAATGATATACATATCAAGTTTTATTTTTACACATACTTCTTTAACGTAAATGTTCGATTTTTCCTATTTGTCCGTATACTTTTTGAAGCAAAATTTTTTTGCATAAAAAGAAAAGAAAATCACTGGAAAAAAAAAGAAATTCACAAAACTTACTTTTAACATTTATGAGCTTATTAAATTCAAAAATTTAAATAAACTAACACGACGTTCAAAGAGAATCAACACGACTTAATTAAAATGCCCTGGAGAAAAACACGGGGGACTGTTATAGGAAAAAGGTAAACCAGAGGGGTAAAAACTGCTGACTTCCTAAATAAAAGTCGACGACTTCGTATCGTAGGTACCTTGTTCTTGTGCTTGCTTCTTTCTAACAAGAGAGAGAAACTTACAAGCACATTCCATGATTCCTTCTTCATCAAATCAAATATCAAATAATAACAATAATAATCCCCAACATTAACACTACTTAATCCACCCTTTTCTTGCACTAATTGCATCTGCCTCTCCAAATCATCTTCAATTTGCTGGTTCTTGATCCTCTGTTTGCATCCTGTTCGATCGGATCTGAAAACACCAGCACGGGTTTACTGGATTGTAGATATGAATCCTTAATCAGGTATGTTTGCTGTTGAAGAAATGGATAATGAGATGGGGTTTTGGGGGGAATGATCTGAAGCCCGATTTGGGATTTGGGTTTTGGGTTTATGAATCTGTAATGACATTATCTTTCTTTCTGATTCTGAGCTTGATGGATTGTGTTTTCCCAAATTGGTGTTTTTGGGTTGACCCTAGAAATGCGAGTTAGATTGATGTTCAGAAATCTGTTTGCAATTTTGGGTTAAATTTAGAAATGACGAACAGATTGATTTCAAGAAAATTTTGGGCATTTCGGATTAACCGGGAAATTATCGCTAATTTGTTCATGGGTTTTTGTGTTTGAGTTTGTTTTTCTGTTTTAGGGTTTAATTTGACTTCAATTTGATTATTGCAGATTGATTTGAATGGATTCACTTGTTGATGGAGTCAGTTCTTTATCAACTTGCCATAATACTTCAAGTTTATTAGGGTACAATCCACCGGGTAGAACCCGCCCGCCCCACCACCCGTCAAAGCACTCGAAACCCGACTTGAACCACACATCCACACATTATGGCAGTACCTCAAAACAATCTCATAAGAGCTCGTATGATCGAAATGATAGAAGCAAAGAGAAATCGAATAGTTTGGGACCGAATGCCATTCTTGATCAGACCGCGAAAGAATATTTTCACAAACAGATTTTAGCATTGGAAGCTAAGGCAGCAGGTGTGAAACTAGATGATGAGCCTGAGTCTGTGGATCCTGTACAGTTTTGCCCGAGCCCACAAAGTAGTTTATACTCGATTGCACAGTTCACCGAGGCTAAACAAAGCTTTACCAACACGGAGGTCAGTGAAGGTGGAAGCAGTATCGGGAAATCTATTGAGATTGGCGACGTTGGGATGAACTGTGATCATACTGAAAGCAATAAGACGAGTGTTTATAGAGAGAGCACTGGGAGTGATGTTAGTGAGGAGAGTAGCTTGGGAAGTTTCACTAGCGCGATTTATAAGCCGCATAAGCAAAATGACACGCGATGGGAGGCGATTCAAGTTGTGAGGTCTATGAATGGTTTGGGGATGTTGGAAATGAAGCATTTTAGGCATTTAAAACGGTTGGGATGTGGGGATATTGGGAGTGTTTATCTTTCTGAGTTGATTGGGACGCGAAGTTATTTTGCTATGAAAGTGATGGATAAAGCAGCCCTTGCGAGTAGGAATAAGCTGCTAAGGGCACAGACAGAAAGAGAGATTTTGCAATCGTTGGATCACCCGTTTCTTCCCACTTTGTATACTCATTTTGACACGGAGAAATTGTCGTGTTTGGTGATGGAGTATTGCCCTGGTGGAGATTTGCACGCGCTTAGACAAAAACAGCCCGGGAAGTATTTCTCCGAGCATGCTGCAAGGTTAGAATTTTTTTTTACATTCGCATAAGAGGCAGTAAAAGGGGTGTGTTGGGAAACAGGTCTGGGTCAAAATCCATCATTTGTGTACTGATCACAATGGGTAAGATTGGGCTGACTCGAAACACCTTTGTTCAAATGTTTTGTAATCAGTTGGTGCAACATTTATATTATACACAGTGATGATATGATTCTTTTGAATAAAATGGTGCAGGAGGCTCTAAAACTTACAAGACAAAGTGGACCATTTTCAGCCTGTTTTCCTTTTAGCTAAATTTAATTTGCTCTTTCGTGTAAAAGGGCCACCAGACCCATATATAAGTAAACGTGTCGAAATTGGAGCGTCTGATTTTAACAAACACATAGCTTCTGTACAAGTTATTATGATTAGCACCTAAATATGTGATTATTTGATTGTGGTTCTTTAGATAGTAATAGTCATTGGTAGTTGACACATTTGCTGACTTGGCATACATGTTTGTGCCTAGTCAGCAACCTCGGTTGTAAATTTTCAACTCATGGTCCAGGTCAATACCCTGCTAACTAACGGGTTCGTGTAAAAATGCAGCCTGCATTGGACAAGTTGAAAACCAGCAGAAGCTAGATTCGAAACTGAGATTATATAATTCTGAACTTTTTTGACGATCTATGTAGGTTTTATGTGGC
>BJCN01327070.1:6347-18774 GCA_018326445.1 Flaveria brownii
AACTTTAGTTCAGTTGAGACGGTTTTATTTATACATTTTCCAGATTCAGGCTTTTGTTGTTTCAACTGTTACAGTTTTCTTATATGTGGCTTGTGTTGATTTTCGTGTCGAGGATGATGAATATACATTCATCTGAGACTAATTTTGTTGGCTAACAATTTTTTGCTTTGCTCGATGATTATCCTGTGTTGTTTCGATTGACGTAGGTTCAGTGTATTTCTTTTGGGGTCCCTGAGTCGATGATGATAAACATACGCTTATCTAAGACCACTTTCGTTAGCTATTAGGTTATGTACAACTTGAATTCGTTAAACATTATCACAGCGATGATGAACACACATTCATCAGAGGCCATTTATGTTGGTTGCTTGGTTTTGTAGGAACTTACTACCTTTAGGACGATATCTTTGATCAATGATGAACATATGTTCGTCTTAGACCGCTATACACGTTCATATGATGCTTATTTTGTTTGCAATTGGGTTTATGTGAGAGATGAACGCAATCAGCACGGCTTAAAGTGGAAGAAATGTCATCATAGAGTGTATCATATGCAATAATAACTAGTAAATCATTGTTTTTTTTGTTTGCTTAGGAAGTAGTTATCGTCTTTGACTTTGATATTGGTTCACAAACACTGTTGTTTTTAAGGATATGTTCTGTTTTTCACCCAGTATGTGAAGACATATATGAGGTTGGGCTAGCAGGATCAAAGGATGGTGAATACATACCCGCTACCCCCTGTAGCCACGTCATTTAGTTTACTTGAACGTGAATGTTTGCTACATTGTTGAATGTTTTATTGACCTTCACGGATATGATGACGAAAAAGTCTCTAAGTGCATATCCCAGCCTCCTGTGCTTCCGATGCCCAAAGCAATTTTGTGGTATAGCACTAGTTGGTTTTAATTTCGATTCATGTGATTTAAAAGCATAAAGAAGTCAAAATAATAATTATAGCAATCACTCCAAATAATAATAATAATAATAATATAATGGTAATAATAAAAAATAAATGGAAACACTATACATTGAAAATCACTCTGAAAAATATACATGTACTCTTCTACCTCTCTAATTCAAACACTCGCGCCTCCATTAAAACCAATCGTGCAAAGGAAGTAATAAAACCACAAAGACGATTATCAGATCCAAAACAAACCCATTACAACCTGCAAGTCCATATTAATACTTAATTCAATTTTAAAGATAATATGCATGTTTTGTAACAAAAAATATTATTTTAACAAAAGTATTTTTTATACTCTTCAAGGGAAAACTACGCACCTGGGTACACTGTATCAGACGTTGGTAGTGCAGGCAATGACATCTCTGCAAAATTAAAAATATGAAACAAGTAAAAACGGGTTGTGCGAAAATTTTACACAAGTCAAACGGCTCAAAAGCCACCCAAAGTGTAATTTTATCTTTTAATGCATAAAACATTGTATACGTGTATGTTTATCTTCAAATGCATAAAACAGTCTAAATCATTTTAATCAAAATTATTGAATAATATACCTTTTGTAATTAAATTAGACTGTGATTGCTTATAATAAAAGCCCATGGCTTTATAGTCTAAGGCCATTAGTTATCGCCCCTTGTAATTGTGATGTGGGTTCGAATCCATGTAAGGGCAAGTGTAGGTGGAATTAGGAGAAAAAAAATTTGTTTAGAAAAAATACTTAAGACAGAGTGTTTTGGGTCAATCCAACCCGTCAAGGCTCGTCTCATCCATACAAAAGTTTACATGTTTTTACGTCAGCTGTTTTGCGAGATTTAGAAGTTAGCCGAGTGATGTAGGTGCAGTGGATTACCAGGAGCACAAAGAGAGAAGGATGCCATAGATGATGATGTTGGCCATGGAGCAGCAATATTGTCACTTAAATCACATGTGAAACTGAACCCACTTGAATTATCATACCCCACATCTGCAGGCAAACTTCTAAGCAGACACCCTGCATGCATATCCAAATAATAGATTAACAAATGTGACATAGAATATTGTTTCTCTTCATCAAATTATAATATATTTCACATAAAACCTCCCAGATTTTGAGTTAGGGTAATATGTATAACACAAAACTGTCTTAGTTCTTGCACGGTCATCTTATTTAGCAAATGAAAATCAAACATATCGGAACTAGGGGTGTTCAAAAACCGCTAAAACTGACCGAATCGTTCAAACCAAAGGAAATCGATTAGTCCGGCCAGTTTGAGATTTATATTGTTCTGTCACAATTTACAGATTAAAAAAAAGGTTTGCCATTTGGTTTACAGCTTGAAACTTGGAACTAGCCGTTACTTTTATTTTTATTTTTCATATTTGAATTACGCAGTTACACGTACGTATAATACCCAAGAACTATCTTTATTGTCAATATATATTTAATACAAACTAATGATTTTAATTTCTTTTAAAAACAAACTGGTCAAACTGAATTGCTTTGGCCGGTCCAGCAGACCCAACCAACCCGCCTATTTGGTCTGCCATATTTTGAAACCGTAGTTGACGGCTGAATTTTCATCAAACCCAATCAACCTGGACAATGAACACCCTTAATCAGAAGCATATGTTCCTTGTTCACACAGTATTCATAATAGCCAAAGCAACAGATATCCATGTTGGCATGTTCATAGTGAAAAGGAAAAAAAAACTGCATTACATTACAAAGAAAATATTGAAAAGCAAGGAAGCTCACCTTCTTCTCCATAAGCTATTTCAGCCCCGGAGGTCATAGTTGCATACATAGAAAAAACACATCAGATGAGGTCCAGATAACAAGATTATCATCAAATGCGGAATAATAAACTAATAAAGATGGCAATTTCGGCCTATTTACTTATAAACTTGTCTTCGATGACGTTTTATCTCAATGGGTCAGATGGTCGAATTAGAGAATAGAAATAAAAAAGAAGCCGATCAAATAATCAAGTTCATAGAACCTCCTAAATTGTTCTATTGTAGAAAATTACATTAGTTTTGTATTAGCTAGTTTTTGTAATCATATTTAGCAATTACTTAGAAAATTTAAATATACAGGTAAAAACTGTTTGCTGGTGGACTAAACTAATGTTGACCTGCACTAGACAGTTAACATAGTAATCAAAACCCTTTGAAACCATTATTCAATCCTTTTCTACAAAGTAATTTACCTTGGAGGCTAAAATCTTTCAAATCAACATCACAAAGCTCATAAATGTCCGCTTGTACTCCACCTTTCCTTAGCATCGACCCCAAATACGATGCACAAATTATTGCTTGTTTATTTGTAATCAGCATTTGCCTTTGTACTCCCGCAATGTATGAATTCAATGAGCTACAACATGAAGGACTTGAAGCAGCCACATTCCTACAAGCTTTTATCACTTCAACTGGCTCCTTCATTTCCAGTGGGCAAACTGGATCCAACATATTGATTAATATATGGTCACAACTAATATTATATCAATTAAATAAACCATACATCAATGCTTAACTGTACCTTTGTTAACTTTACAAGCAGACAATATTCTAAAAGAAGAATCTGCAGCATCTGATGGAAGTTTTCTTGAGAGCCACGAATACACAACCCCTTTGCAGTCATTTAACACATCAACATGAGTAGATAAACCTGTGCTTGCACTTGCATCAACTATTGTTTGTGATGAAGAAATTTGAAATGCAGCTTCCATAATTGCTGGTTGGCAAACTGATCTGCAGCACTCTTTAAGAGGATCAATTACACTACAAGCATCCAATAATTTACTCGTGTTCACTATTTTCTCAAAAGTATTTGTATCCTTCACCGGACACGAGCCACCAGTTAAATTTGATGATTTAATAGAGCACATTAATGGGACCGAGCTGTTCGCACCTTTGCTGGCTAAAACTTCCACTATATCTGTGAAACAATCATCAGCAATGGTGGAATTTTGCACAACTAAACTATTGGAGTTTTTACTAAAATGCCCCTGAAATATGTGAAGTGAACTAGCAAACTGTGGGCAACATATTACATTTCCTACAAATGATGCTAACAGTACAGAACAATCTGACGCTGTTTTCTCCATTATGTTTGAAATAGAAGAGAAATTAAACGGGCATCTGCCCGTTAATACTGGTTTGAATGTTTTTGGAAAGAAAGGGTACATTGGTGGTAATATCTTTCCAAGATCAGGGTAATTTGGTAAAACTGAAGGTGATATATCTATAGGCTGGAACATTCCAGAACTAGGAAGGCTAACTAGTTGAGAAGCAGGGGGGAGCTTCTTTGCGATTACATTTTCGGTATTAGATACTAAAACAGTAAAAAGAAAGATGTGAAGACACAATGAACCTGCAATTAGAAATAAGTTCTGTTAGGAATTAGTTAATAGTTTCCGATTTCCCAAATACATAGAATTAATGGAAAATCACGAACTAAAAGACTTATATGTTAAATAAGATACCCTCAAGAAATGTGGCGGACTTTGCAGAATCCATAGATTAGCTACCCTTCCGGGAACATGAATACCGCATAAATGTTTTAGCACTGTCAATGAAAATCCAAATGATCTCATCAAGTGTTGCACATAGTAGTTCATATAACTGTTGACAAAGTGATTTCAAATTCTGATATGTATATATAAATAGTACCTTTTCTGGTCTAGAAATCAAAATAATAATTCCTTTTCTTATCATTATGCTTATAAAAATCTTTTTTAATTTATGAATCAAGATTTATCTTAGGTTGGAGGAACTAAACAAAGAGGCAAAGATATACTTAACACCTCACTAGTTGCTTAAGGAAGCCTAAACAGGGACCAATAGCGTCAGGTCTGCGGGTTGAATCCTTGAACCCAAACACGACACTGCGACACATATATTTATTTGTGTCAAAGATATCAACGCTTAACGTGAACATGACCCCGTTAACCCATTTATCCAAATGAGTCAAACAAGTTGACATGTTGGTGAGTTGTAATCAAGTTACATACATGCTAAACAATTGGATGGTTGTATATTCAGATGCTTGGAAGGTGATGACCGTTCAAGAGAAAGAAAAATACACTAAACGTGCTTGAGAAGTGTGGGATGATTACTTAAGTTCCACTCCAGCCCGTGAACCTAGACCAAGAAAACAGGTTGTTGATAATACATTCTTCTATAATCTACAATGTCTGTCAGCTAATGCTTTCTGAACTCATTTTTCTTATAAGCTTTATGAATATGTAGGTCAACCTCGTCACAAGGTGCTCACCAGGTCACTTAGTGAATGTGATGAAACGGTTTTCTCTGACCAAAAGGAAGCAGTAAAAGCCATCGGGTTTGGTAGCCTAATTGATCTTAAATGTAGAACCCTACGCCGTAGTTTGTGTCTTTGGTTATTGGAAAGATTTAATACGATTAGGCGAAGTTTAGAGATTTGTGGTAAAAGGATTCCTTTATCTCCTCGTGATGTTGAACTTGTAATGGGATTGCCAGCTAGTGGGAGAGATGTGGTGAATTCTGGGCCTGATGATTTAGTAGCAGACCTACGTTTAAAATATAATGCCTCAAATCGGGGAATTTCCGTGAGGTTTTTGGAGGAGAAACTGGGAGAACCGGGAGCAGGAGATGATTTTAAAAGAGCATTTCTTCTTTATGTGTTGGGCACTCTTTTGTGCCCTACAGCAAGGCTAGATGTTAGTCCTTCATTTCTCCATTTTTTGACAGATATGGATTGCGTACACGAGTATAACTGGGCAAAATTCTTGCTTGATAAGTTAGTTAGGGAGGTATCTCGTTTTCGCCAGGGAAAACAACGCGCAGTGGGTGGTTGTCTGCTGTTTCTTCAGGTGAATGGGTGTTTTATGTTCATGTATTGTTTTATGTGTTTTATGATGATCTAAGATTCATTCTTGGATTACTATTAACATTGACAGCTGTTTTACTATGAGAGTGTTGCTATTGGTGGAGCTTGTGAACTTGCACCTGTTGTTGTTCCTTGCTTATCTTCATGGACAGAAGAACATATTTCTGAGAGAGAGAAACAAGAGAAAGAGCTGGGTGGCTATGGGTCTGGAGAGGTAAGTTGTACGTTAATGTAATTAACTTGGTTAAATGATGTGCACAGTGGGTTGGTTAACAGGTTGAAACCGATTCATGTTAGTACAAGTAATTTAGTTCGGTTGGGTTGACCCGCCAACATTATTTCATCCTTTTTCCATAAAACTTTATATATAATTAATGTATTAGAAATGATAAAATAACTATATTATTGAGATATTGATGTATTTAAAAAAAGACATTTAGGAAGTTGTTAACATTTAACTATATTGTTGGAGTTTTGTCCACATTTGAACTACATGAATCATTTCATCTTTAACTACGTCTTTAGTGTCCCCGTTTGACGTGTTAGGTATAAAATATAATCCAAATTAACCATATCTAGGTAAATTGATGAAATTTGACGTATCTACTATCTAGTTAAGATTATAGAATCATTCATTGAGAGTTTATTAATTTATGTCATTCTGGAGGTTGTTTGCAATGAAAGAGGTCTTGGGTTGAGTCTGTTGGTTGAGAAGGCTAATGTTGGTGTGCTTCCATTGAGAGAGGTGGCTCTTCGAGCTAATCGCACTATTCTGCCTCTACATGAAGAAAACCTGGTAAGTTATATCACTACTTTTTGTTATTTTTTATTTCAGAGAGTATAAATTTGTTGAAAGAGAGTTGAGCTTATATTGTTTCTTGAGTGTGTAATCTGTCACTGATGCAGGGGAATGAGGCTCTTACTTACAAAGACGAAAATGCCCTTTCATCCAAGATCGAAGGCTACGGGTACAATAACCCGATGGATTTCTCAAATCTGAATGATCATAATGATTTAATAACATATGGTCAAACTCAAAGTCAATGTACATGCCCTCTTCCAAGCTGTAATTTCACGGGTCTTTTTGAGCACTTATCTGATCACTTCACAACAGAACACTGGGACTCAGGACACCGTTTTCAGTATAATTGCCCATTACCCGTATCATTAGGCATGGATGAAACTTTTCTTGTACTTCAAGCAGAAGAAGACGGACTTCTTTTTGTGCTCAATAAAGGGACTGAGAACATAGGCCACACTGTTATGGTTACTTGTATCGGGCCAAGCTCTTCTAATGAACGCTTTTTGTACTGTCTAGTTTCCGAAAGAGGAAACAGCTCGTTAAGACTGAAGTCTTATACACAGACTTTACCGGGTCGGGTTGATGGGATTCCTCCTTCGGATTTTCTTTTGGTTCCTTTTGGGTATCTAAATTCATGTGGGGAGCTGAATTTGGAGGTTTGTATATGGAACTCATCAGATTTAGTTGGAGTGAGATCTTAAGAGTTTCAAAATCCAATTTTTTGGTTTTCTTGGATTAGAAAGTGTATGTAATAGCCATTTTGGTTTATATATTTGAAACCATGAAGGATCATATATAAGTGTTGCAAATACTGGGAGTTATCTGAATATAATTTTGCAAAAAAAAAAGTTAAATCTTTCTTTACCCAATAGTCATGTGCTACAGGTGAGTATTTTTAGATGACACAAAGGTAGCCCACATTGTCATATTGTATTTTTCTGGTTCACTATTCCTAATTTAGGGTCACCGCATGTGCTTTTGGGGAGAAACCGAATCAAAAGATCACGGTTTGGTCAAACCGTGACACTTTGAGTTAAAACCGGATCAAAAGGTCACGGTTTGGTCAAACCGTGACACTTTGAGATATTTTTTTGAATCAAAAGGTCACGGTTTGACTAAAACCGTAACACTTTTAAGGTATTTTTTGAATCTAATTTCATCTTGAGATATGTAACACACACTGACACACACACTGACACACACTGACAGTCTGTGTCTTTTTCTCTCACACAGTAAAAAGAGAAAAAACTTCACTTCTCTGTTTCTGTACTTCTTCCACCATTAAAACAACCACCATACCTACAAACTCCATTTTTCACCATACTTGCAGGTTTGTTTGTATTCTGGCTCTCCCAACAACGAAGGCTTTGAGCTTGATAAGGTACTGGCGGAGCAACGGCGGCGGCGAAGGCTTTGAGCTTGCTAAGCAATGGCGGCGACGGAGGCTTTGAGCTTGATGTGAACGTTGCAGTATCTCCCTCCGATGACTTGTTTTTCAGAGGCAGCTTCGTTCCGATGGATCAGACGACGGAGGTTGATTCGAAACCACCGCAGCTCCGCCTTTCGTTGATGAAATCGGCGACGACGTTTAGCGTCATGATGTTGAAGTTCAGAAAATCGAAATTGAACAAGAAACCCAAAACTAAGAAAGTCTCCCAATAAACACAAACTTGTATGATTAGAATAATTAAATATCATACCTAATATGTCACGGTTTGGCCAAACCGTGACATATACACCACCAAAACCAAGAAACTCACTCCCAATAATTAACTCAATCCCGAGGTATAAAATATTCTCTGAAACCCAATATGTCACGGTCTGACCAAACCGTGACCTTTAGGCTTCAAAATGTCACGGTTTGGCCAATATGTCACGGTTTGAATCGGTTTTTTTCAAATTACCTACGGTGCGCCTAGAAAACCCCTTTTTTTATCCCCTCACAATGGTTTATTTTATTCTCCCCACCATTAAGGCACACCAAGCATTACCCTAATGATTAGATCCTGATTAATTTTTTGAAGTCTAGTGATCAATCAACAAATGTGCTTCCAAAGTCTCGGTCCTTTAATGAATAATTGAATGTATATTTAACAAATTTGTAACATTGATACATACCAATATACCATCCTAAGGGAGAGTGTTAGAATATATTATAATTAGTTGACATCATGAGCTAATAAAAAAAGTCATATTGGAATTCTAAACTAATCTAATATATGTACCGTAGACTAATATTTGGACTAGGAGGAGATAATAGATTATAAATTATAGTTTCTACGCTAATCAAAAACCTTACAATACAATATATATATAGATGCTTATTCTATGACCTTTAACGTTACTTAAAATATGACAATCAACTATATAATACATATATTCACTACTTTATTCTACGACGGTAGTGTTCAACAAAGAACACAGTTTTATACTAAACAACAAGAACAAATTAAATCTTTCATTTTATCAATTCAAAACTTTATTAAAGAATAACAAAATGTTTTAAACTCAATATTATTTCAAAATTTTAATAATTTCAAGTAAAATTATGAAAAAATTCATATATATATTGAACCTAAATATAGGTTATATTATCTACACATGTGTAAGTAACGTGTACATTTTAAGAAATATAGTAAAAAATTGTTGTAATGATTTTTTATGTATATCATACACATGTAACTTGAAACTAAAAAGAAAAAAATGTATCACTAATGAAAAATTATATAATTTAGATTTGTTCACGTGGTTTCCACATAAACTTAGTGTTCTAATCTTCATCCTATTCATGCTTAACCTTCTTAACAAATGAAGAGGATCATATGATGGAGTGTTGAACAAATACCTAGGGTGTTTAAGGTCTCTTCTTATAATAGATTCATATTGACTTTGGCATGAGGTTTTCGAATCTACACAGATCTTTCAATGCTATTTTAGTGTACGCATAGGTGCTTTCTGTCAGTGGTGGAACTAGATATATTTTTATGGGGGTCGGAAATTTTCGATGTTCGAATGTCTATGATTTCATATTTTTCAGCCCGGTCAGGTCGGGAAAATAATGATATTAAATCCATTGTACATGATAAAATATTTTTTTAAAATTCCAATATGTATTTTAGAAGCTAATATATATAATATAGTTAATATAAAAACTTAATAAATAAAATATTAACTAGAAAATATAGTTCATAGTATTATACCTTAAGTATGTTCGTGTTATTTCATATTTTAGACGGAATAAATAGAAAAAAAACCTTATAATTTTGTATTTCAGAATGAGACTGGACACATTATTGGATGACATATTAAACTATTAACAACTAAATTATAAAATATAAAAAAATAAGCTATATAAAAAATAAGCTAAATTTTAAAATTATAACATAATAATCATATAATTAATATATACTTAAAAGGTTAGATAACATTAAATATAAATTAGCCTAGGATAAACTAAATATGTTAGGAATTTCAAATATAAATTTAATTTTATGATATTTTTATATTCTAACCTACATCTATAATCTACAAATGTAGAATCCAAGATCATCTTTTCACAAATACATATCATTAACCTTTTTCCAAATAACTTTCTCTTTCTTCATTCTTTCTTCTTCTTCTTCAAAAGATTCATCTTCATTTTCATGGTTTCAAAGCTCATGTTTTCTATTTCATCATTATTCTCTTATTTTTTATCGTTTTTATATGGTTGGTGTTAAAATTTTTTGGGTGTCGCTCAAGACACGATTGTACACATATTAAAAAAATATATTTTTTATAGGTGTCGGGTGACCCTCAAACCACAATGATGGGTCCGCCACTGCTTTCTGTATTGAGTATGGGAAATTGCACCTCCTTATACAAACGGTTTTTACGGCCTTGTTTTACTTGGAACATCTTTCTTGTTGCCTTCATGAGTCTCAATCATCATTTTCAAACCGTGAAAATTAACCTTAATCCTGACTTACCTCTTACGTAATGTTTTTAGAACCGGATCAGATAACAAACCGATCATCTTATTTGTCGACTGGTCGTCGAATCGCATTTAAGAACAAGATGACGTAATAATTATATATATATATATATTTATATTATATATATAGTTATATATATAATTCAATATAAGTATTTTATATGTGTATTTTATAGGTATATATAAAATTCAATAATAATTATACATCCAACACTGAAATTCATCATCCGACCTATTCGTTAAACCCATTAAAATAAAAAAATAAAAAATAGAAAATCTGGTCCGAACCCGTTCCTGGTTCAACCGACGAATCGGTTCGAACCGGTCGGTTCTTGAAGAAAGAAACGATTTGGGGTATATTGGACCGATGATCCAACCGAATCCCTATCGGACTGGTTGATCCGATCTAGTCGTGAAATCATTGCTCTTATGGGAGAATCTCATTATTATATATTATTATAACCTTTGATATTGCCTACATAACATGACTCATTTAGTTTCATTGTATATTGGAAGTGTGTGTGTTGTCTTATTGTATGTTAGTTTGGATCTATTTTATTTGTGAACATACACCAATATAACTATCTTATTGTATGTTTTACTTGTGTATGCTACCCTATTATACGATATATGTCTTATCATCTGTTGAAATCATTTAGAGTTGGCGGTCTCATTGGAAGCGGTTTCTCTGTCTCTCAGGACAGAGCCTGATGCAGTCGGAAACAAAGAGATAGATAATTGAGCCTGTTGATTCAACAAGAATACCAGAAATAATTCTTCTAACTATCGTTGATTCACAAAAATATCGATAATAAGGGTTTACACTAACACACACTGTGATAGAGAGAAAATAAAAACAGATTTTTTCATAAACTTCAATAATCTTTCCCCCAACTCTTACAAACATATAAAGAAATAAAACCAAATTCGAATGGGCCACAAAACATAAAAGGGCCAAAACTGGGCCAAATGCAAAGTCCAACAAAATGTAAAAATAAGACAAAAATTGAAATAACTCCTAAAATAAGCCGTTTTTTGGCCGAAAGGATGACCTAAACCGCGGTTTGTGAAAACGTGCTCCTCGGTCCAACGGTCGTTTTGACTGGTCCCGGACCTAAAACGGAGACTTTTAGCCCAAATTATGCCCATTTCAGTGAAACCCCTTTTGATAAGCGATATTGGACCTCCAAAAAGACTAAAGTTTGCTCATCCGGAGATTCCATGTAGCATCTCGTATTTTTACAAGGATATTTCATTTTTAATTATTTATTTATTAATTTATTTTTATAAATAATAACAATAATAATGATAATAACAATAAAAATTAATAATAATAATATCAAAAGTAACAAAGCTAATAATAACAAATAATATTAACACTAATAATATAAATAATAATTATAATACTTAAAAATAATAATAATAATTAATAATAACAATAATAATAATAATAATAAAAAAAAACTAACTAAAAACTAACTGCAGGGGGGTTAAATAACATTTTTGAAAGTTAGTATTTAACTTTCTTTAACAGGAAATTAACCACAGGGACTATTCTGTAATTTATCCAAAGTAAACAACCCCACCCCCCCCACCTTCTTCCCCAATCGGCCGACCACCCCGATTCGCGGCCACCAAGCCCACCAAATCAAGCACTACACCCTATTATAATCAAATTAGTGGCGCACTTACGAACGTTTAATCGTTTATAATCTTCCATCGAGCTCGATTTCGTTTGAAACAATCATAATCTTTATAAATCAATTTAAGGTAAAAATTAAAACAAGTCTTCTTATAACCTTTCCCTTTACGCACAAACAAATAATTATAACAAAT
>BJCN01327077.1:11787-24282 GCA_018326445.1 Flaveria brownii
TTTGAAAAGTTAACATGATTTGTTTGTAGTGTGGATCAGAAACTGTGGTTACATTGTTGATCACAGAGATATCGAGTCCGTTTCTCCATTTAAGAGTGTTTCTCAAAGAACTTGGTTATAAGAACACTGGCTTCAATGTAGCAGCTGATGTTAGTTCTTTTTACATATGCCCTTTGTGTGTTGGACCATACCTCTAATGTGGTTACAACTTTATTAAACTTACAGGTTTCATTCGCAGTGATTTTCACACTTGCAAGAATGTGTTTTGGACCATATTTCTGTTATGTTACAGTATCTGCCAAGAATCCTCTTCTCATCAAGGTCTCATTTTCATACATTTTGTCAAGAGCTCTAAGATTGTATGCATAATGATTTGTTCTATACGTCGTGTGTAAAAGAGTCTTTTAGACCTAGTGTAGAACCCAACATGTGAACTTTTTTCGATGTTCTAAACGATCGATTATCAATTGTGTGCAGGCATTGGGCTTGGGACTTCAGTTAGTGAGTGCTTTCTGGTTCTATAAGATTGCAGAAATGGTGAAACACAAATTGAGTACGAGATCCACATCTAAAACCTGTTAAATCTAGCCCATTAATGTGTATTAGTAACCAATTCATTCAAGGATACTGTACTTTAATTTTTTGAACATGCTACATGACTTTCTACTTTTGGGAGGTAATTAAAGTTTCATTTTCCACTCATCACACATGATTTATTTAAAGTTTCAACCCGTTTTGAGCAGCCTATATGAATGTTGCAACTTAGTAGAAGCTAACCATATTTTCCTTCATTAGAAACTACAGAGGTTCCAACAATACAATAAACTAGAGAGCTTATCTAGTTATACTTAGTTAACCATTCGACAGTTCTTCCTCACCTCACCATCATAACCGGTGAGGGGATTAATGTTTCCCATTTTAACCATTGATCTAGCAAACTGATCATAGAAGAGAGCATCATCCTCTGCGAATGCTTTCACCATATACATAGTTTCTTCAACATTTCCAGACAGAAGCACTTGATCAGAAGTTAGTAATCCTTTTCCCAACATAATGAGCTTGAAATACGTGTTATCAAATCTTGCAGGAGATGCAAAATCTAGAGGAGAAATGTTATTATCACCACCAGTTTGTGGGCAAACTGTTTTTAAGCCATTATAGTAGGTAACCTCTAGAGTTGAATCTGGTTGATTGTTTCCATCTTGATTGTATAGCCTTTGCTTAAATGAAGTGCATCTTGCCATTCCTATGGTATGAGCTCCTAAAAGAGGAGACAAAAATTCATTATTATTATTTTTCTTGTTATATTCACATATTTATTGTATTGATGTCATTTTGGTGCAGCTTTTTTATCTTAGAAGACACAAGATTTGTCATCATCTCACCTCACATACCCTACATATATTATTATTAATATTAGGTATACTTGTTTGTCTGTTTTGTATTTATGTCGGTTTTTTACTAACCAGAAAGAGAGACCAGATCAGCTTCATCAAGACCTTGTTGCCGAAAAAGTGCTATAAGGTTTTGAATGGTGGAGTTTGGTGGTGGAAGGTTGTTGTTCGAGCCGCTGAGACTAGCTTGTGTTGCATCCCTCCTTCCTAATGGCAGCTCCCAGTTTGGTCCACCACTCTATGACATTATCACAAGCAAATTTTCATTAATTAATTGTGAATTCTTGAAATTAAGTGGTCATTTTTAACATTTTGGTATTTATCGGAACACCTAGAATAGAAAGATATGATGTTTGAATGCATACTAGTACAGTGGACCCTCGAGCAGCAAGTGCAAGGATATCTGCACATGAAACAGTCTCCGGACATGCTTCTTCTAGCTTAGATTTGATCGCGTCAATCACTTCAAATCCTCTAATTGAATTACTGTTAGGCCCCGAGTTCTTTTCACTTGCAAATACTTCACTATCATCCAACAAGACAGATGCATCACATCCCTAAGACAAAACCAACATAATATCAATTTTCAAATGTAACATAATGCATGTGAATTGTGATCATGCATGAAAAAGTAATATAATTACCTGAACAAAGCAATCATGAAAATGAAGCCTTAGTAAAGAAGCAGCCATTCTTGGCTCTTCAGCAATGACACTCTCAAGTACAGACATGACAATGTCATTAGCTTGAGGACATGTAAAACTGTAAAATTCTGGGAAAAGACCAAAATACCCTTGGCCGCCACCGAAAGACCCATCTCCGCCTCCTCCACCGCCACCAAAAGACCCATCTCCGCCTCCTTGGCCGCCACCCCATCCAAAGTTGAACCCCGGAAAAGCAAAGCATATACCGTAGGATGAGAGCAAAACCATTAACATGAAAGTAGTGTAGAGAATAGAAGCCATAATTGATGAACCTATAGTTGGGTTTACTTTATGAAGAAAGATTGCATGATGAAGAGCAAATCACTGAAGCTTATAAAGAGTAAGCTCAAGTTCTTTTTTAGAAATGTCCAATGAGTAGTAGGTTGCTATGACCATTTCAAGATGCATACTTGCATGATACCCTTTTAGATATGTCCAATGATTAGGTGTTTTTGGTGAGTTTTCGGGGCCATAATACGCGATACAAGATCTTACGGAAGCTTAAAGTGAAATCGTATAGGACGGGTTAGGTTTGATGACACAAATTGAGAAGAAAATGGTTGAACAAAACACGTTAAAATGTGTTAATTATACCAAGAGAAGAAGTTGACATAGGAAGAAAAGAATACCTTAAGATTTTTAAATATTTGAAACGAAGTTTTTGCTATACTTTTTGAAGAGTGGTTGTGATTTCACCTCAACTGCTCCAAGATAAAAGTTGTTATTAATATGTCATACTTGTGCTTTAGAATTGATCAAATTAGGTCCTTGAATAGTAAGTGTGGTCACGGGCGTCACCCTTTGATTGAAACCATCACCATTGAGCATGTGATACATGGGCTTACTCCACGCTTAAGGCTTTGGTCTACAAACTAGGATAGTTTTTATGGTCTACTTATATTACACATAGTCTTACAAACTAGGATAGTTTTTATGGTCTACTTATATTACGGTGTTCGTCCCTAGCTTTGAAAATTCACAAATCTAGTCTAATAGTTTGCGGAAACATAACAGCTTTGATCCCTAAAATAGATATCCGTTAAGTTTGAAGTTTAACACACTTCCACAACGTAGTTGTTGCTGATGTGCAATAGTTTCACTCAGAGATGTCAATATCATTTTAGTTATTGATAATTGGTATTTGCAATGATGTAATTAAAGACGTTTAATTCAGTCTAGCTCATACATTTAATAGAGTTAAAAAAAATCGAATTGTCTTTTGGTTTGAGCATAAAACAACGGTGCTCCATTTTTTAACAATATAATTTTTTGGAAGACTTTGTATGCTCACCGAACACCTACAAAAGAAATTTACCCATTAAAGTTATTCATAGCAGTTAAGTTTATATCTTTTTGTATTATTATGATTTTTTTAACAAGATTCTCATGTTTACAAGAAAATCGTAAAAAGAACATCACACTTTCATCTTAGAAATAAAAGTTAACGTAAAAGATACTTTCAAATATGGAACTAATTAAATGCTTCGAAGAAAATACATATTAAATAATGAATACTATACGATCGTATTAAATTGAGAAACTAATTGGTTCCCATTTTTAGATGTTCAAAATTAAATGTTATACATGGGGTCGGAGTGGGATGTAAGTAGGTAGGTACAATTATATACGGTTGAGATTTTCGTTTGTAAAAAGATTTAGGTGGGATTATTAGCGTCTAATATTCCAGTACTAGGTTAGTACCACGTGTATTACACGGGTTGATTAAAAAAATATTAAATAATTAATGATAAAATTTATTAATTATAAAATGTTATGATTGAATTGTATATGAGTAAATATATAATTAGTAAAACAATGATATCATTGTTTTAGAAGTTACATTTATAAAAGCAACTTTTTCTTAATTTATTAAAAAACAATTTTTATTCTCAAAAGGAATTAAATAATATTATTAGTATTTAATATAGTGATTTAATAAGAGAAAGAAACAGGAAAATTAAAATTAGATTGTCTAGAATTGTGGCAAGTGTTACTTATTATCTTCTTCTATTATAATAGATATATTAATGTTTAAGAATAAAGAGATCATAACGTTTTCATTTGAGTTATCGATTTATCGGTAAGAGTCAGAAACTTTTTGAAATAAAATCCGGATATTAAGTAAATTAAGAGTTGCTATACTTTTGTAGCAGGATAGGAATATATAATTGTACGAGTAATTCAAATCTAACGATAAAAAAACATTTCACCCGATTGTTGTTCTATCAACCTATTTATAATAGTTCGATAAATCAAAAGTAATATAAATCGAGTCGCATCCAATAGAGTTTCTATGATCTTAAAATGGACGGTTAAAGAGTAAGAAATAAACATGAGATATGATGGAAGATCTTATGCTTTGACAAATAGTTATATAGCCTCATAGGTTGTTTGTCCAACTCAAACCAAATTTCCTATTATTGAGTTCTAGTTTCTTTAAAAGATGTTCCTTAATTTTTACTGTTTTAATTTGTTTTCGCTTTTAACCATAAAGTGTGAATTGTAGTTGTCTTTATTGATTTAACGTGTTTCTTTATCTCTCTAATTTGATCCCAGTTATGTAAAAAGTTTTAAATCATAAGATTGTAGTTATGTGTTTCAATTTTATGTGTTTTTTAAGTTAAAAAAATATTATCTTCTTATTGATAAATTAGAGAATTTCTCGATCTAACTGTTTCTACATTAGTTTTCAAGGGATAGCTTAGTGATAAATGGTACAGTCTTCAATTAAATGGTTGAAAATTCAAATCTTATAATATGTAAGTTTACCCAAAAATTTCCTAACTAATAGGAATTATTGTTAAGAAAAAAATAGTTCTCTAAGAATAAACATTTATTTAGCGAGAGAAATTGAATGTTTCACACTTTCACTTGGTTTCTCGGACCGCAATCAATTTTCACTACTCATTTTTCAACATTCATAACCTGCATTTTTTTTATTTTAGAAAGTTTAATAGTTTAAGTTTGCCCCTTTTATTTTAGGTCTTATGCTTTTTGCCTTGGATAAGTTTATCAATCCTCTACATTCAATAATTATTTCAGCAAGATTCAATTTTCAATACATGATAATTGATTTAGCTGTGGTTAGCAACTTAGCATCTTTTGAGCTGGTATGCTCTTATGTTTAAGTCCAGACTTGGTAGACATGGTCCATTGGGCCTGATCCATACCATAAATCCCTCAACTAAAGAGTGTAAACGAGCCAAACCGGCTCGCAAACTACTCGGGAACGGCTCGAAAAAAAACTCGAATCAAGCCGAGCTTAAACTATAAACGTCATAAAACCAAAACGAGCCAAACTCGAGCCTAAGAGAGCTCGAGCTCGGCTCGGCTCGTTTACACCCCTACCCTCAACTATTTGAGATTTGAGAGTAGGTTAATAGTCAAAGTTAAACCGGTTATTTCAAAAAATAGCTCATTTATTAACCAGTTTGAGAGAGTATAAAAATCAGTTATTTCAAACTCACTCATCCTCTTTAAACTTCTCTTTCATTCTAACCTGACTACACACTATTTCGTAGGTTTAGTTGTTTATATTATCCTTTATTTGTAATACAAGATTGACAATTTGTCTCCTAAATCTACTCCTAGTATATTTTTTGTCCATGTGATCCTTCACTGTATTATACATCACACATCAAAAAGAAGGAATTCGGTCTCAAGTGAGTCGGTTACAAACTCCACATGGAGATCTATTCATTATTATAATATCCTGTAAATCACAGTATAAAGATGGTATTCCTTCCTCATATAATATATAATATGTTAGTTTTGATTTCCCAGATATAAGTTTCATAATTCATGATCCTATGAGTGATATATATTTTATTAGGATTCCCAATCACTATGTTAATATTGTTTTATTCGACTTAAATGAAGAGTTCTAAGTATATTGACAACCCCAACTGTATTAGCATCCTAGCCCTCATTGTATGTCTAACGCCTACTGTATGAGTGAGATTCGACTGCATATGTTTGTTTGTAATGGTAAGTATATAAACAAAAAGGTACTACAAGATCACTAAACCAATATATCATATAATAATTAAAATTTTACCAAAAGTTCTTTTAAAGAGAAGGCCCCTCTAGTCCTCGGAAAAGGTTTGAATCGTACTTGTTAAGATAATAGAATCTTGAAGTCATGTCTCAAGAGCTTCACAAGGGATTTGAAGAAGAATTTGATCAAACTAAGTTTGGCAACATGATATGAAGTCAAAAGGATAGTCAATGAACTTTTTTTTTAAAACAGTTCAAATTTCAAGAAAAGGGATGATCTTGTTAGGGAAAATAAAAAACCATCTTTCCAAGATGATGAAAGACTGAGGGTGTTGAAACAAGGAAAAAGGTACACAAAAACGAGTAGAGGTCATAAATGTCATTTACATTTCCACTTCATAGGCATTTACCATATGCTTCCAAACTGAATAAATGTCTACAGGATTTATATGTATAACCAATCATGCTAAGAAACAGCTAAAACTGGTAATCTCACATGCAGATACCAATCCCTACAATGCAACAACCTATATGACTCACCTATGTCCAAGTGAAATTACTAAAAAGGACAGAGACTCAATAGATAGGCTAGTCCACAGCCACCCACCCCCAACCTACCTCCCTCAGTAGTCTGCTAAGCCTACTACAAAATTACCAATATAATTGGTAGTTTGGTACACAACACTGAATTCTGCACAAGAAAGAAGTAAACAAATTCTTAATTTATTAGCCCCACAACATTGGTAGTTTACCAACTGAGGGTTTAAATCTTGTAGCTTGTAAATTGTGGTGTATCTATCCTGAAAATTTTAGAAATTACTGTTCAAAGAAAACATAAGAAATGGTATTTTAATGTGACACATGTTCTTAACAAGTAACAAGTTTTATTTATCCAAAGACTGATCTTTGATGAAAAATTATATAGTATGAAGTTCTAAACAATACACCACCTATATTCACATTCCTATTTACACAAATTCAAACCAAGATCAGCATGGGTGTGTTGTCTACACTTCTTTACTATTGTTTTGCAACACTAAATTGCATCTTTTTGATAATTATACCACAAAATCAGATAATAACTGGGGTTCACCAAACCTGCTAACTTCCATCTGGTTGAAGAAATCAGGATTTGAGTCACTAGATTGGCCCATATGTCCAGCCATTGGAGCCAATTCTTGCTCTTTCTCTTCAGAAGATGATGAATTGTTGTTTAATGATTTCGATGCATGATCTTGTGATGATATGCAATTGCCTTCTGCATCACCAAATTCTTCTTTATACATGTCTTCAATCATGGGTTTCCATAGTCGCACCCTTGCATTGATGAACCAATTTGCAATCTGATAAACACATGTATAAAATTGAAGTATAAATCAATGTATAATATGTAGATCAAGAATTCAAGATCATCCCAAATAATACACTCAATGATTGAAAAATGTGAATATGTGATTTACCTGACCACGTGTGAGACCTGTTTGTTTCGCTAGCATGATTTTCTCTGAATCTTTCGGGTAACTGCATAATATTAACAATTTAACATCAAGATACATAGAGACAAACCAAAAAACACAACAGATTTGACAACTAAAAGAACATACGGGTTAAGAAAATGTTCAAAAAGCCAAGCACGAAGGATAGAAACCGAGCCTTCCGGCAACCCTCTTTGTGGCCTCCATGAATGGCGGGTCCCCCCAAAATGATGAAGATTTCTTTGTTGTCTGAGCTGTTTTTCCACATTCCTTAAACGTGGTAACACTCGGTCCGATGAATCATCTTGTTCTCCTAAACTTTGACGAACTACCTGAACTTGACCATTAATTGCATCCCTTAAGGACCGAAAATGGCGGGAGATTGTTTGATGTGCAAGTGCTGTGTATGGCCTGGCAGCCCCACATCCAGAAACCACATCTAATGCTGCTTCAACAATTTGCAACTGTTGGCAATATTCTCTGTATTTTCTGTCTACCTATATGTCATATTTCCTTATTAACATATAGTAGTCATAGTCTAATATTCAAGAAATACAATAGCTGTAAATATAGCATTTACCTCATCTAATAACGTATACAACTTCGTAACCTTGTTCTGTAGTTCTTGTTTCTCAGAAGCTGAAAGTTCACCAGATGAACTAGTAGTAGATTCACGAGGGGTAAATTTTGAATCTTTTTCATCAACATGAAGCTTATGTAGATTGTTCTGCCTTTCCATCGTCAGCTGACTAACTGCTTCACGAAGATTAGCCACTTCATGGAGTAATTCTTGTGACGGTTTAAGATATTTGGATTCTGAAATTCCACCAATAACCCCGTATGAACCATCATACGTATCTGAAATCGAGCATTGACCATTGTTCATAGCTCCATTTTTTGGAGTACCAACCAAATTGAATGATATATACTGGGTGTTTTCTACTTTGTTAATCTGAGAGCTATGACCACTTGAATTTGGAAGATGAGAATTCAAGTAATTGTATTGAAAGGCAGGCAAATCCATGGAAGAAGAAGGTATTTGCATTCCTAAACTGAGTGACAATTCTTGATAATTCAAGTTTTGTTCATCATCCAAATTGTTGCGATCCTCAACACGCGAAAGAATTTGGGAGTTTGGTTGCATATTACCAGACAAAAGCTCCAAGAATGAGGTGTCGGTCGATGATTGGTTTTGATACATCATATCAACAGGAGGACAAGGCGATTCTTGATACGAATCACTTGAAATATAAGAACTTGGAAATACATTTCTTTGATGATTGCTTGAAGTAGAATAATAAGTGGCCATCTTACCTCCTAATAGATGATAACAATCAGTCTATTAAATGAATTTATAACAGCCAGCTTATGACCCTCTTACAAGCAGATATGATACCTAATTCAACAAGAAACATACAAATTATTGAAGGGAAAACATACCAAAAGAAAATCTTTTTAAAAAAACAAACAGAACACAATTTCTTGATTTAGGTTTTAACTGTTTTAAACAAAAATTTGATCAGACATAACTAGAGGGCATAACAAATAATTGATCAGACATAACTAGAGGGTATATAACTAAAAACACATGGCATGATTGATGATCTGTTATGTAAATTCTATCAGTAAAAGGAAACACATACAAACTAATAATGATCTCTTACTTTCCACACATATAAATCTTAAAAACTACAAATGGACATAACATCAAACACTTAGTGTGCATCAAAAAACAGATGATTTGTATAAAATTCAAACCTCGGAGTTTTAAGCCCACTGTGTGCCTGTGTGTGTGTGAGAGAGAGAGAGAGGGGTATGAAGGTAAGACCTAGATGGAAGAAAGATGAAGACAGAAACAAAGAAGGTGAAAAGAAATCTTCCTAAAAGGGGGACAAAATTTGGATATGAACAAGAAGAAAATATGATGACTCTATACAATAAACAATTGGATTAAAGTAATAAAGACAACAAATTCACACAACCAAACCTCTTTATTATTGAACAATGACCAACTCCCACAATTAAACAAAGATTAAACATCGCAATTATTGGATGACAAGCAAACAAAAAGATGATTATACATAGAATATGATTAATCAAAAGTTGCGCAAACACCCACCCAATTCATTAAAGTAATCAAATAAACAACAAATATGAAAACCAAATTAAACAACCAACCCCTTGATTCTCACGTGTGGACAAAAGTCAAGATTTTGAATGATTCGGATAAGAAATGAACCCCCCCCACACTGGAAATTGGAAACTGGAAATTGGAAATTGGAAATTGAAATGGGGTTTGGTTGAAATGGATTTTTGTTTAGTAAGTAGCTGTTGAAGATTGCTTGAAAAATGGAGATTGTGAGGCTAACCACCAGTTGGTAGACCTAAACTGAACACATCTTCTTCGTCTTCGTCTTCTTCTTTTCTTGAATTAAATAAAGTATGTGTGTGATTATTGATGAAGAAAATGAAATTAGTAGTAAAGAAGTCAAATGATAAACACACGTCTCCAACGTGTATTACGTTTCTTTTTATTCATATGGCCGGCAACCAACGCCACTTCTCCTTCCCATCGTTTCGATCTCCACCGTCCGATTTGTTTTTTTATTAGTTATATTACCAAATTATATACCGGATTAAAATTATTTGAAAACTCATCAATATATATAAAACTGCGAAAACCATTATCAACATGTAATCTTTTTATGTTTTAATGTAAACGGATGGCTTTAGTGTCATCATACATTCATATCTGTATATGACTATAATGTTATTGCATTTGTATTTATACACCCTACAACATTTGTATCCCTTCCGGCCTCCCATAATCTTCATCCGCTTCATCATTCTTCTCTGTTCTTCGTATGAATTGTATCAACGTTGGTATGCCAAAAAAAACATATTTTAGAACCAAATGTATAAATTTTTAATAATTTTACTTTTGAGTGTTTAATATGAAAATAAAATATTTCCAAAATAAACAAAAAAACGGGCATACTGCATACATGGTATAGTTGATTATGAAACATGTTTTTATTTATAAATTAAAAAGGTATTTCCTTTAGGAAGAAAACAAAAGTGTGTCTTGAATTTATGGGCGAACAAAATTTTTGTTTTTTAAACATGTATTCAAAGTATTTTATGTAACATTATGTTAAATAATGAGCTATATAAAGTCAAATACAAAGCTCTTTTGAAAGAGAAGTGATTATTAAAGAAGTGGATATTTAATGATGTAGGTGTAGGCTTAGTTGGATCCGTATATGTTGTTGAATACTTTTATTTTTCTTTTTATGCGTCATTACCCTTTTAGAATAAGCTAGATGATGTATATACTTGATATTAAATTAATCAATATAAAAAATGAATATAGTTTTCTATATTATTTCAGAAAGTTTCTCAATCGAATTTTCAAAATATCAAAATTTTTAAATTTTGTTAAATCTATACAAACTTTCATGGTGAACACATATTTACATATCACATAAGAATATTTTTACTATCACAAATTCGTACTCTTTTAGTGGAAGAAATCTTTATATAAAAGTCTAGGAAATATTAGCTTATTATAATCTGAAAATTGTAGCTTAACAACTTAACATTAGTAAAAATATTCTTACATTAAATGAGTTTGATATGGGAATATTAAAAAGTATTATATTATATGTTTATAAAACATTTCATATAAATGTATAATACAGTACATAATAATTTAGTTGATTGACATATGTTTATTTATGGGATCTATTTTTGTTATATTTATTTATGTCAAATCTACAATAGATAAAAGTGACTAATATATAAACGATTATTGAAAACAGATGTCGTGCACCCGTGGGTCAACATATAGTATAGAGTAAATTACAAATTATCTTCTTTATTAATACATGAAATTACATGATATGGTTTAGTTTTAATAATTACATTCAATGTTCTTTTTTTAAAATATGTGCACATCTATTGTCCTTTACACTAATTTTCAGTTAAAGGTGCAGTTAACTCAGTTCTTTATATTCCACATGAGTTGCATTTTTGTCATTTTCTTTCCACATTTAATATATTAAACAAATAAAAAAATTAATTATTTTATATGAAAAATAAAATTAAAAGATATCGGACCATTGGATAAGTTAGTGAACCCGCATCTTCTTACGTTCAATACCATTAGATCCATCATCCCTCTTGAACTCAAATAAACAACGATGGTAAGATTAAAATCCTTATATTTCGTTGCTCTTTAAATTTTTTGCTTATGTTGTGTGATTAACGAGCGATTCATGGTTCATTTTCTTGCTTTTGCAATTATATAAGCAATTCAAGAATCACAGGTAATTTCTAAGTTTGTGTTCCTTGTTGATTTTTCATTATTTGTTGTTGTGAGTAGTTTATAAAGTATTTACGTGTATTTTTTTGTGTTTATTGTTAATTTTTTGACCTTCTAAATGATTTGTGACTTAAACTTTTTACTTTAATAATAGTATTGGAGGTTGTTGTCATTAAAGGTTTGACGATTAGTCAAATGAACACACACCAAGAGTGATTGGTTTCACAGACTTACCTAACGGTCCAATATCTTTTAAAATTTTGTTTTCATTAATTTTTTTTTATTTTTTATAATTTTTTTAATATATTAGACGTGAAAAAAAAATGATAAAAATATCCTCATGTGAGAGTCATATTACTGAGTTAACTGTACATTTAGATGATAGTTAATGTAAATAACAATATGTGTGCAAATTTTTTAATAAAAGAACATCGTATGTAATTATTAAAACTAAATAACATACCATACAATTTCATATATTAATAAAGAACATAATTTGTAATTTACTCTATAGTATAACATAACATTGCAATTATTTGCATTATTGTTATTTCCAATGTTGTGAGGCTCGGATCGGACCGGCCGGTCCGACCGGTCGGACC